>LPNX011216339.1:341938-425155 GCA_001517045.1 Pseudotsuga menziesii
CAAGTGATGTCTCGCTAGAGAGTTGGAATAAGTTTTGTTGGTTTATTGGTCAATACTGAGAGGGGGGGGCGAATCAGTATTGTTATATTTTTACTAATTCAACCACTTTTTAAATCTATCATTAAATACACATAACAACAAGAATACAAAAAACACAATTTTAACGTGGAATCCCAATAGGGTAAACCACCAATATGTCCTATTACTACAAAATTGCTATTTACAAATAGTTTTTCCTGCTGCTATAGACAAGGATGGGATTACACCTTATTTACTAGAAACTAATGGAAGGATGATATGGGCTCTAGTTTATCATCTACTACTGAAAGGATGCTATGACACCCTATTTACCAGCAACCACTGGAAGGAGTCTACGATCCCTTCGTTTATCAGCTTCTACTAAAAGGATGTTATGACACCCTATTTACTAGTAACCACTAGAAGGAGGCTACGACCCCTTGGTTTATCAGCTTCTACTGAAAGGATGCTATGACACCCAATTTACCAGCTACCACTACAAGGAGGCTATGACCCCTAGGTTTATCAGCTGCTACTCAAAGGATGCTTCGACAACGTATTTAACAACTACAACTGGAAGGAGGCTACGACCCCCTAGTTTATTAGCTGCTACTAAAAGGATGCTACAACATCTTATTTTGTCAACTACATCTAACAGGATTCTCCTACACCTTATTTACCAGCTTCTTCTGGAAGGAGGCAACAACCCCCTACAGGCATGTTTCCTTCCCTAGCGCCACCCTTCCACCCTAATATGTTTTCTGTAATATGATAGATCTCGTTTCCCTCCATTCTCTGTGTTGTAGTGGATTTCACCACTCTAGGTGAATCACACTTTGTCTGGTCTGCCCTTGTCCTGCTACAGACTCCTTAGACCCCATGGACCACTTTTTGTCGGTTTCTTCCTTTCACACACCTAGGTCACAAGGAAAAAATCTTCAAGCCACTCGGTGTGTCCTTGGGGGCAAGTCTCGAGTCAAGGCTATCACCTTGTTCTTGACTCCTCCATTTAGGATCAACTCCTAACGAAGCCAAGGGGGGTAGACCCTATTAAGCTACTAAGGATGATTTCTTAGTGTGGTGATGTTAAACTGAATCAGTTATTTAGGAGTTTGAATATTTTAACTATAAACAATTAAAGATGACAAGATACGAAGATAAACACACGAAAGCACAAAGCTGATACACAATATATATATGAAGCAAAAATGACCAGTGCCTTAAAATGGAGTCAAATCAAAGAGATCTATGTGCTTGCATGTGCTTGGAGTGAATGTTTTGCGATTGCATCTTGGTATGTTTTAAGTTAAAATCGAAGTATGAATTGATTAAATTAGGCTAAAGAGGGACTCCAGATATACCCGAGAGTACTTGGAGTATGTCCAAAACAAAACCTTCACGGCTACATGCAAGGAATATGTGGGCCGAAATGGAGTCTCTCGGTCTATTGTTCATAATGCACCCGTTAGGGTGCGACAGAGATCGGCGCCCCGAGGTCACTTTTCAGAAGTTCCTGTTTCCTTTGGGTATTTTGCCACCGTAAAGGTTTGATCGAGGTGTTGGATTTTCACCTAATGGTTTGTCAATTGGGGAGGGTGAGTCCTAATTATGCTAGTCACCCAAGTGCTTTTGATACACCTTGACTGATCGGACGGACCACATCCAAGTGGAGAGCATACACACTGGAGTCTTGTCGATTTTAGTAAGTTTTAAACTGGATGTTATTGTTTAAAAGAAAGGCCTTGAAGAACCTCTTTCGATCCAAGTGGATCTCAATTGGGGAATCGAGGAGGGGTTAATTTTAAATTGCTGATAAACAAAAGATGAAAAATAAAACAACTACACAAATCTAGTTTTCTAATTAATCCTACCACGAATCTCTTTCCCCTTGCGGGTCACTCGGGAAATTGTGGGGTAAGTATTATGATTACTTTGAAATGTAAGATATGGAGTATGGAATTGATAACAAGATCAAGTATAATACCTTGAAAATATTCTAGTGAAAAAGAAATAAGCAGAAAAATGATGAAAATGGCACCGACGCGAATCCCCCTAGGGGGGATGGGGAATGGGCTTGAAAGAGCCTATTCAAAGAATGATTTTATTACAAAGGTTACAATATCAAAGAACTGATAAATCAGAACTTTATTGGTCCTTATACAGGATGAAACCAAGATCTTACAGTTATACAAAAATTTTAAGAATTTTGTGACAAAAGAGAGACCCCTAGGGGGATTTGAGCGCTCCAAAAGCCACTTTGGACAGAAGCTTACTTTCTTCTCTGTCAGACCTGCTAAAGAATAGTGATCATGTTAGAATAACAAATTCCCAAAAGCACTTTAAGAGTACCTTTGGGTTAGCCTACTTTATCTCAAAAAATAATGAAATTAAACTAGCTAAACCGACGAAAAAGGAACCAAGGAAAGCAAGCTTTCCTTGGGGTCTTGGCTTGCTGTTTGTGCAGCCAATTAAAATGCACCGATATTGTAGAATATTTAATTTATCGTACAGAAAATGAAACTACCTTAACAGAAAGCTATGAATTTTCAGTAAATTACCTGCGAAAATAAGGTACTTTTAGCTAGATCTCTTGAAATTGAACTTTTTGTGCAAAATGAAACTAAGATCTAGAATTTGGAAGGGATATTGCTAATTATATCTATGTGTGTTTTTATTGATGAGATAGATCAGAGTAATAAGAAACCTTTAAAGTAACCAGTTTGAGGAAAGTTTAATAATTTTTAAAGGAGAGAAAGGGGAAGAAAGGTGCTTGTTGTTGAAGCAGATCTGCAGAGGGGACTTGGTAGAGAAGCACCGAGGGGTACGATATTAGCAATCTCTGCTGGAAATCAATGGAATCAAACCTGAACCATAGATCTTCCAGCCACGACAAACCTGTAAGCTACGACACAACTCCTGCAGACAGAACTATCATATCTGAAGATACATATGAGAAAGGGATGATACAGTATGCAAATAACCTTATTGGACATACAGGTATTAACTCAGTCAAACATATGCAGAAAATCGAAATTAAGTAGGCTTACTTACAATTATCTATCCCTATGATTTCATAAACCATTCAGGCAGACAATAATTAAGTGCAAAAAATTGGAAAAATAGCAGTTTCACCTAGAATGCAGCAAGACAATGACAATCCACACATGAAAGGTACTCCACAATTGAACCTCCAAAGCTTCTCTTTATTTCAACAAATGAAAATCAGTACACAGTTACAATGGCAAGCCCTTCAGTCCAGCTCTAACTAGCTTGGAAGAGGGAGCCTCAAGCAAGATATATACAATTTGCAGGCCATCTAGCCCAGGGGGGGCACAATTCATCATGGAATCAAGTGAAATCAACTGATGGATAGTTCATCAATGTAGAACTGAGGCTGAACTAAGCCTACTTGTCAACCAAGGGCCTAATCTGGCTGACACATCAACCCATACACTGACACATCGGCCCACAGAGCATCCAGGAGAGCCAAAACATGTTGAGGAGAGAGGGAGGGCAAAATTCCCCATAGAGGATGCTCAAGATCAACTCTGGATCTGTTTTGATCACCTCCTTCAGTCAAGGATTTGTCAGATCTAGTCAATCTACTTCAGATCTGATTGATTTCAATCAAATCGGCCGAGAATCCACTGATTTATTGATTTTGGATTTTCTCCATTATTCATCAATTTATTAATTAAAATAATCAATAATTGATTTTTGGGGCTTTCTGACCTGAGTGATGGAAAATCACTCAAAACTAGGAAATAGTGGGTCCATGGGTTTACATTGTGCTCTTATCTTGAAAATGAGCACCTACATGACTGAAACCGATTATTTGGCCCACTTTTATTACAAAATCAATTTTTCCAATTAAACTATTAAAAAATAGCCTAAGTTTTTGGAAAAATTAAAATTTAATAAAAAACACTGAAAAAACTAAAAAAATTGAAAAATTGAAAAACACCTAGGGGGACTTAGACATGTTCATATGACTCAAAAATGATGTCTAGCATGCTTGTACATTGACACATAGACTCTAATAACCTCAATATGCCTAAATGCCAAGCCAACCACCCCAACTTTGCAGGTATGGAGTGAAAAACTCAGAAATTATCAGTCGTTTGTTCAACAACCAATAATAACCAAGGGAAAAGACACCCTGGGTTGATCAAATTCATAAATAAAGTCTAAGAGACCGAGTCTTTTACATACACTATCATGCTAGAACATTTATTACAATTCCCTCATGGGGTATGAACATGTGATATAGTACAACAAGCACTTCCCAGAAGTACTTCCATAGGTCCTCTGAAGTTCGAACAAGTTAACCCTGTCCGGTTCACCAGGATCACTTGATAAAAAACACTAAGTACAACTTAGGTGGTAACATTCTGTCTCCAACTATGGCACGTGTGCTCGATCTGGTCTTTAAAGCAAGGAGAGGATACGAGAACACCAGAATCTCTGGTTTATATACCCTGTAAAAACATCTCAACTTGACAAGAAAAACCTCAATAGCACAAGTTTTATAAAAAAACCAAATGAACCATTAAGTTGATTTATTTAAACAACATAAATGTAACTAACTAAAAGAAGCAAAGTTTTATTATAGCTAAAAATATAAATGCAGAAAGTAAATGCTCTCTTTGAAGGAGCTTATTTTCCTACTCTAAGCATGATATAAAAAGGGTTAAGTGTAATCAGAAATCCAATGTAACCACCTAAGCATTTTATTGACATAAAAAAAAAATTCCTTGTCTTTGGTTACCAGCCAAAGTAAGGATACCTTATTCAGAAAATGCAAACCTCCATGATGATTCAGGATGGGCGGGATGGATGGGAGATCATAGGCATGAATAATGTTATAAAATTTTTACCCCAACTTGTATGTGCTCATGCAGGCTGCTTCTATCCATGACTGGATAGGACTGATATACCAATCAGAATGATGAGCCAGATTGACTACATCATCATACTGATCATCGGGGCTTATCAAATGATAACTTGTTGCACAAGCCCCAAGTAGCTCCAAATCATAAGGAACCTCTATATGTGAAAAAGATGGCTGAGACTGATATTCCACTGACTGCATTACATCTGACTTTTCACAATACTGTTTCTCAATGTCTTCATTGCTGATATCCTTGTGCGGCTCTACATGGTATGATTTTGAATGATCACATGAAAATTCTGAATGCTCCTCTTCAATACTAAGGTTTTCCCAGGCATCCAGATCTATGCTTCCCTCTATGGATGTATCGTAGATTGGAATTCCATAAATTTTTGAATAAACACTCCCATTGTTGGACATATCATGGATGGGATTCTCCATAAAATTTTCACAAGTTAGATTATCTATGAAATTCCAATAGTCATCACTCCCATCCATGTCATATGTGGGGGACTCTTCATCCATGGCATCATGCTCCTGCCTATCTATGTCTTCCTTGTATTCATATCAATCTTATTTAGATAAAATGTTACAAGGAAATAAACTTTCCAAACCTTCATCAACATGAGGAGAACAAGGTCTAGTGTCCCCACACACTATAGTGATCTTATAATAGGTTTCTTTATAGGCTTCTATGATGATAACATGAAGAGGATCTTCAATATTATCTTCAATCAAGGAAAAATTTTGGACATATTCAATGGGATCACTTGGTATGTGTTGCTTAGTGGATTTCCCTAGAGGGATTTCTGAAAAGGTATCAGTATTGCAACACACTTCAGAATACACCAAATCTTCAATGTCTTCAGCTATGGTGACATGAGGAGAGTCCTCAACAATGTGTTCCATCATGGGCTCCTACTGAAGTCCTTCAATATGATCATCTTGGATTTTCCCTTCCTCAGAATCTTGTTGTGTATTGGGAGATACCTCATTTTCTTTAAGAAGACGCTTGATTTCTTCATTTCTTAAATAACCTCTAGGATGATTTTTTATGGGAGTATCATGGAATTCCTCTTTACTTAAATGTTCAAGAAGTGATTCCAAGTATTCAATACTTGGTATCATGGAAAAAGGTCCATCATATGTTTCTGTGTGATACTCTGTCCCAGATAGGTAGAAGGTACAGATATTTCTAGGGAGTCTTTTTAAACCATTCATACTACCCCTACCATCATGCCACTGCTCTAAAAACATCCAAAGGAATCTTGGAAAAGAAGTTATACATTTATAAGGAAGGCCTTGATAGAACCAATAACAAGCCTCACCCCCAAAAGTACTAGCAAACATTTGCATCATATCGTCTTCATGGAAAATATTGAAGTCAACAATCAACTGAAGGAAAGATTTGACATGCCAGATGGCTGAGTCACCATAATCTCCATAAAAAGTTGGAATCCAGTTATACACATCCGCTGAACCATCACAATAGTTAGGAAAACCCGGGATGTTTGAGAAATTGATAGGTTGAAACCTTAAGGCTAACTGGGCACCATATTTCTCCTTTAATTCATCCAAAATAGTATCCATTTGATATAATGATTAAACCTTGTACTGACAAGGTGGAGCTGTCATGTGATGAGATTTAAAGGTTTTAACATGTCGCATGGGCTCATCTACACACAACAAAACTTCACAATTTTATGAGATAACAATGTTTTATCCCTTCAATGGAGTCACCATGTGAAAAAGAAAAATAAGCATTTATAAATCTTTTCACAAAAATTATTTTTTTGCTTTTCTTTGTAAAAATCAAACTGGAAAAAGGTCAGTGGAGTCGCGAGATGAAAATTAAAGATCTACTCTAAGCATTCATAAAATAAAGCAAAAACAAAAAGAAAGAAAAGAAAATTCGTACCCAAGAATAAAAAGATTTATCCACGGCAACAGCGCCAAAAAGTGTTGCCGCATTTCACACACCTAGGTCACGTGGCAGAAATCTTCAAGCCACTCAGTGTGTCCTTGGGGGCAAGTCTTGAGTCAAGGCTGTCAGCTTGTTCTTGACTCCTCCGTTTAGGCTCAACTCCTAACGAAGCCAAGGGGGGTAGACCTTATTAACTTACTAAGGATGATTTCTTATTGTGGTGATGTTAAACTGAATCAGTTATTTAGGAGTTTGAATATTTTAACTATAAACAATTAAAGATGACAAGATACGAAGATAAACACATGAAAGCACAAAGCTGATACACAATATATATATGAAGCAAAAATGACCAGTGCCTTAAAATGGAGTCAAATCAAAGAGATCAGTGTGCTTGCATGTGCTTGGAGTGAATGTTTTGTGATTGCATCTTGGTATGTTTTAAGTTAAAATCGAAGTATGAATTGATTAAATTAGGCTAAAGAGGGACTCCATATATACCCGAGAGTACTTGGAGTATGTCCAAAACAAAACCTTCACGGCTACCCGCAAGGAATATGTGGGCTGAAATGGAGTCTCCGGGGCTATTTTTCATAACGCACCCGTTAGGGTGTGACAGAGATCGGCGCCTCGAGGTCACTTTTCAGAAGTTCCTGCTTCCTTTGGGTATTTTGCCACCGTAAAGGTTTGATCAAGGTGTTGGATTTTCACCTAATGGTTTGTCAATTGGGGAGGGTGAGTCCTAATTATGCTAGTCACCCAAGTGATTTTGATACAGCTTGATTGATCGGACGGACCACAGCCAAGTGTAGAGCATACACACTGTAGTCTTGTTGATTTTAGTAAGTTTTAAACTGGATGTTATTGTTTAAAAGAAAGGCCTTCAAGAACCTCTTTCGATCCAAGTGGATCTCAATTGGGGAATTGAGGAGGGGTTAATTTTGAATTGCTGATAAACAAAAGATGAAAAATAAAACAACTACACAAATCTGGTTTTCTAATTAATCCTACCACGAATCTCTTTCCCCTTGCGGGTCACTCGGGAAATCGTGGGGTAAGTATTATGATTACTTTGAAATGTAAGATATAAAGTATGGAATAGATAACAAGATCAAGTATAATACCCTGCAAATTAGATCAATTCTATTGAAAAAGAAATAAGCAGAAAATGACGAAAATGGCACCGACGCGAATCGCCCCAGGGGGGATGGGGAATGGGCTCGAAAGAGCATATTCAAAGAATGATTTTATTACAGTGGTTACAATATCAAAAAAATGATAAATCAGAACTTTGTTGGTCCTTATACAGGCTGAAACCAAGATCTTACAGTTATACAAAAAATTTAAGAATTTTGTGACAAAAGAGAGACCCCTGGGGGGATTTGAGCGCTCCAAAAGCCACTTTGCACAGCAGCTTCCTTTATTATCTATAATACCTGATAAAGGACAGAGAGCATGTTAGAATAACAAATTCCCAAAAGAACTTTAAGAGTACCTTTGGGTCAGCCTACTTTATCTCAAAAAATAATGAAATTAAACTAGCTAAACCGACGAAAAAGGAACCAAGGAAAGCAAGCTTTCCTTGGGGTATTGGCTTGCTGTTTGTGTAGCCAATTAAAATGCACTGATATTTCATAATATTTAATTTATCGTACATCAAATGAAACTACCTTAACAGCAAGCTATGAATTTTCACTAAATTACTTGCGAAAATAAGGTACTTTTAGCTAGATCTCTTGAAATTGAACTTTTTGTGCAAAATGAAACTAAGATCTAGAATTTGGAAGGGATATTGATAATTATATCTATGTGTGTTTTTCTTGATGAGATAGATCAGAGTAATAAGTAACCTTTAAAGTAACCAGTTTGAGGAAAGTTTAATAATTTTTAAAGGAGAGAAAGGGGAAGAAAGGTGCTTGTTGTTGAAGCAAATCTGTAGAGGGAACTTGGTAGAGAAGCACCGAGGGGCATGATATTAGCAATATCGACTGGAAATAAATGGAATCAAACTTGAACCATAGATCCTCTAGCCACGGAAAACCTGTAAGCTACAACACAACTCTTGCAGACAGAACTATCAGATCTGAAGATACATATGAGAAAGGGATGATACATTATGCAAATAACCTTATTTAACATACAGGTATTAACTCATTCAAACATATGCAGAAAATAGAAAGTAAGTAATCTTACTTACAATGATCTATCCCTATGATTTCAGAAACCATTGAGGCAGACAATAATTAAGTGAGAAAAATAGCAGTTTCACCTCGAATGCAGCAAGACAATGACAATCCACACATGAAAGGTACTCCACAATTGAGCCTCCAAAGCTTCTCTTTAGTTCAACAAATGAAAACCAGTACACAATTACAATGGAAAGCCCTTCATTCCATCTCTAACTAGCTTGGAAGAGGGAGCCTCAAGTAGGATATATACAATTTGCAGGCCATCTAGCCCAGGGGGGGCGCAATTCCTCATGGAATCAAGTGAAATCAACTGATGGAGAGTTCATCAATGCAGAACTGAGGATGAACTGAGCCTACTTGTCAACCGGGGGCCTGATTTGGATGACATATCAACCCATACACTGACACATCGTCCCACAGAGCATCCAGGAGATCCAAAACATGTTGAGGAGAGAGGGAGGGCAAAATTCCCCATAAACGATGCTCAAGATCAACTCTGGATCTGATTTGATCACCTCCTTCTGTCAAGGATTTGTCAGATCTAGTCAATCTGCTTCAGATTTGACTGATTTCAATCAAATCGGCTGAGAATCCACTGATTTATTGATTTTGGATTTGCTCCATTATTCATCAATTTATTAATTAAAATAATCAATAATTTATTTTTGGGGCTTTCTGACCTTAGTGATGGAAAATCACTCAAAACTAGGAAACAGTGGGTCCATGGGTTTACACTGTGCTCTTAGCTTAAAAATGAGCACCTACATGACTGAAACCGATTATTTGGCCCACTTTTATTACAAAATCAATTTTTCCAATTAAACTATTAAAAAATAGCCTAAGTTTTTGGAAAAATTAAAATTTAATAAAAAAACACTGAAAAAACTAAAAATTGAAAAATTGAAAAACACCTAGGGGGACTTAGACATGTTCATATGACTAAAAAATGATGTCTAGCATGCTTGTACATTGACACATAGACTCTAATAACCTCAATATGCCTAAATGCCAAGCCGACCACCCCAACTTTGGAGGTATGGAGTGAAAAACTCAGAGATTATCAGTCGTTTGTTCAACAACCAATAATAACCAAGGGAAAAAACATCGTGGGGTGATCGGATTGACAAATAAAGTATAAGATACCGAGTCTTTTACAGACACTATCATGCTATAACATTTATTACAATTCCCACATGGGGTATGAGCATGTGATATAGTACAACAAGCACTTCCGAGAAGTACTTCCATGGGTCCTCTGAAGTCCGAACAAGTTAACCCTGTCCGGTTCACCAGGCTCACTTGATCAAAAACCACTAAGTACAAATTAGGTGGTAACACTGTCCTTTGATGTTTCCTTGATCATCCCTAAAAACATATGAAAAATGGTACATGCGAATTTTAACCCTATAAGCGAGTATATACGTGGGTTTGACCACTAAAACTGCGTACATTGGGATGTGTACATAATCCAAATGCTTTTGGAGGTTTCCTTGACATGGATCTGACTCATTTGACTCCTGGCCTTCCATATGCCTTGAGGTCACTCGGATTTGACCTTTCATAACCCTTTTGAAAAGCTATATAAGGAACCCCTTGGTACATTGAAGGCACAAGAGAGAATTGAGAGAAAAGAAACTATGAGTTCATTGTTGCCGAAACTTATGCTTGGGTCTGCATCCCTTTGTCCCTTGGAGCACTTTTGTGTTCTTCCCAAGCTTGCCTTTTGCTTGTAAGCTTGCTATAGAGAGATGGAGGATTGAGGTGGTGGAGGCCCTAGTGGGGGATTCAGTTTCTCCAGTTTGTAGACGTGCTGTCAGAGGTTGTATCTTGTAATATCTGATTTATATTAATAGAAACATATTTTCCTGTCCAATAATGTGTGTTTGAATGAATATTTTATCCATGGGATTATGTCAAATGCTTTTACATTATTGATTATATATGCTAGAATAGATCTAACACCATGATATATAGAATGCTTGTATTGTTTACTTGTTGTTGAGAAATTAATCTATCAATTCAAGCTGAATATTGGAAAGCTCAACAGGGATCTACTTAAATCATCTAGAATAAGGTACAAGGTTTGATCCTTTAGTGTTAGACATTTAATTTCTATTGCATATAGGAAAGGATTGATTTCTGGAGTCAAGCTGTCTGTTGTGGTACCCAAAGCCATAGGAATTTCTCTCCGTAACAGAATTGGCGACTTCACTGGGGATGTTCCTTGTTTTTATTTGGGGTTTGCAAGCACAATGGGCTTGATATTCTTGACTTTCTCTTTGTTTCTCCTTGTTTATGTGTTGCATTTTATACTATGTTCATCCATTGACACTCCCCTTTATTGGTTTGACCCTTGGTCTGCTTTTTACCACTGCCTTCTCTGTATACGCAAGTTTTTTCCAAAAAGTCGCGTACATACGTGGATTTTCGGCCAAAAGTCACGTATACACGCAAGTTTTTGGCCAAAATCCATGTATACACGCAGGTTTTTGGCCAAAAATCGTGTACATATGTAACTATTATTTAAACAGTCGTGTACATACTTCCTTCTGGTGAGTTTGATGTTGTGGGAAGTTGTTGGGTGGGTTGTGAGTGTGGTTGGGTCTTCCTTGGGTCTGATGTTGTCTGTTGGATGCTTCTTCTATGACCAAAGACCACTTTTTCATTGAAAGTAGTTTTAGTCATTTATCCTTTTTGTTTTGCCATTAGTCCATTAGTCTTTTTGTCTTAGTGTCTTGCTGGGATTGTCTTTTATACTTGTTGCAAAGACTAAGAGATTTAGATTACTTTTATTTGCATTTTTCATTCTTTTATATTGAAAAATACAAAGTAGTTGCACTCTTAGTTGCATCTTAGATATGGATTTGAGGAGGTACTTGCATTGGATTGCTTGGATGAGAGTTGTGTTTAGGATTTCATATAGGAAGGATTGCATTGACATTTATAAAGGAATATATGTTTATGCATCTCATGTAGTGGCATACCCTATTTTTCATTTGACAAAGATTGCACTTAGCATTGTTTTTTATGGTGTGCACTTTTATTTCGCTGCTGAGTCTTCATATCACTAGTTGCATGGCCATTTCCCTTTGAGTAATTACATCCAATTAAAATCAACGCTTAATTAAAATGAATTACACTCTTTTCTTTTATAAGGTGCACCAATAAGCTTAGGTTTTAGGATCTTGGAATAGTTCATTGTAAGTCAATTCTCCAAGATCACTAAACAACAACATGTATGTGTCTATCCAGGTGAGTGTGTGAAATCCTTGATATAACCAGTGTTTCTCAGGATCCTCCTCTCAAAAGGGAGTTAAGCACGAGGAAGTGTGAGTAGTTATTGATTGGGATGACCCTTAGTCATAACTGAGCAGCACCAGAGATATTTCCAGGGTTGTATTCATATCTGGGGGTTCTTTTGAGAGTTTAGGGCTTTGCAACCCTACCCATATGGTCAATCCTGCCTGCGACTGTCTGCCTGAGCATTGATTATATTGAGGTGAACTTAGTGGCCTTACCTAGGATATCGAGGGGGTACTTTGTAGGGGTTATTCTGTAGGTGTCCCTGCCAGTTTGGGGTCGGATAGCATAGTCGCTTTACACGTTGAAGCTGAGGGCCACAATAATTGGTTACATACCTCTGCTTGTAGTGTATGGGAGTTTCGAGCCTCTCCTAGGTGAGACATACCTGCTGCATTAAGGAGCTCACATATCCTCCCCTTGGTTTGCTTGTGTTTTGGCTGTAGAGTTTCTTAGGAGTGTGCTCTTTGTGCGCTAGTTGGACTTTGGGATCGTGGTTACTTGAGTATATTTATGCTCTCTTGAGTTCGGGTCCTTCTATTTTCGGCATGCCCGGTATCTTATCACATGTTCTTGGTCCTGGTATGGACCCTGGTGTTAGACTTGGGGGCATCAAAACCCCTTTCCTTGCTCATAGATTTGAAGTGGTCACATTCTTCCCTCTACTCCATTTGTGGAGGATGTTGACTCCCTTTGCTTGGTCTTTACACTGGTGGTCACCCTCATGGGGGTGGTTGTGAATGCGTGAACGTTGGGTCTACACCTTACTTTCCTTTTTATGTCCCATCGTTCACTGTATTGTTTCCTTTGGGAGCATTTTTCATGATCATTCCTCCCTATATCCTATAGTTTGGATTCTTTATTGACTATCTTGGGTTGTTTTGGACTAATATGGTTGTCATGTAGGGTCCAGTTTTTGTACACTCTCTCCAAGGTTTTGACCCGTTCGTGCCTATCACAGGTATTATGTCTGAACTGGAATATAGTTTAGGATTTCACATCCACTTACACTTATGCATTGCCTTATGACCATTCCATCTTAACCTTAAGTACGAACCCATTCCATGGTATCACAGAACCTTCATGCTATTGTTAAAAGTGGTACTATGTGAATGGTAGATATTTCCTATACATGGGTGTCCTAGTTAGCTCCCTTTTACATTTGGTACCCATGCTGTGATTCCTCTCTTAGCTCTAGGAGTCCTTTGTATAGTATTGCCATGACATTTCACAAGAGCCTCATACTCCTCTTGATCTTTTGCTGGCCTATTTCCCTCAGGACTCCCTCATGTCAAGTTGTGAATGCATTATCATGAGCTTTTCCTACCTTATTGAGCTTTATGCCGGCTCCCCTGACATTGCGTTTCATCCATATAGCTCGATCTTGTCTCATGTCTAGCCATGCAGAGCCATTTTTTTATATCCTTCGCAGCTTGCTTCCCTTTTTACCGGGAGGGGATTTTCCCCCGAGTGTTGATATCCTACACATGTATCCTTGCATTGAGCATAGGTATGTTCCACTACTTGGAACTAGTTTGTTTTCCCTTATGACACTCGTCTCGTCTTAGTCTATAACTATAAATCTATTTTATTCTTTTTTCAAGCTTTTCAAATAACTGAAAAGGTCCAAAAAAAATCAAAAAACCAAAAATCCGGACAAGAAAATATGTTATATGTGGCAGTTGTCGAGTCGTGTCACCTTCGAACAGAGCACTGTATATCACATCCATTGGTTGGGTTATAGTTTGACTATAGAAGTTGTACTCATTTATCTGAGTTTATCTCCATCAACTGGTTAAGCTTCCAGTCCCTATGGAGCCTCTATTGATTCCTCCTGTGTCATAGAGATGTCCAAGCTTGTATTCGAGTCTATGCTACCTTCATTCAGTCACCATACACCGTTATGCTCTTTTTCAAAGGAATTTGAAACCTGAGTCAGACATTACTCAGTTGTCTTGACTTTGCATGTCGGCCATTCCCGGTATAGTTACTGGTTTGTACACCTTATGATTGATTCCTTCCACATTATACAGCTTTGCTGAGTACCTCATGTTGGATGATGGGGGATGACTTAATGCCCTCCTTCCAGCGGATTTCATCCCATTGAATTCAGATCATTTATTCTAGGATTGGAGTCTAGAGTCATTTTGAGTGCCTTGAGACTTGCAATCATCAGTGGCAAGTTCTCTCGCCATCGACAGTTTTTGGGAATACATCAATGTCCCCTGATCGATGGATCCTCTCAAGTGTTCGACCTCAACACATTTATTCAAACTTGTTATTTTGCACTCTAGTACCTTGATTCCCATTTTCATTATCGGTGGGTGATCTTGCATCTGTTAACGATATACATTAATGACCGGTAATCAGACAATGGACTACTATGTTCGACCTTGACACCTCTATTCGCATAGTAGGACATGTACTCGTAGCAGTTTGTGTAGAAGACTTTCCAGATTGGTGGCATCTCTTATATGCTACCTCCTTGATTGTGCCAATGTTCATAAGATTTCAGCTCTCGTGACTTGATTCCAATATATGTCAGATATTTCCAGCCACTATGGAGATCTTGATCTATTATATATCTTCAGCCATTTTGGAGATCATGATCCTTTGTATATCTTCATCATGGAGATTCTGATCTATGTATATTGTACGTGGCAATGACCACATATGTGATATCATGTATTATGCCTATTCATGGCCATTGTACTCTTATGTATCCAGGACTGGTATATGTATTTGTAGTTATATGCAGAGTTGTATTATTGTACTATGTTGATTGGGTGGCTGGTCTTCCATTTGGGATCCTTCATCACTCCACTTCTGGGATGGACTTATAATGTATTTCGGCCATCGTATAACCCCTATTATCTCATACATTAGGGGGTATCTGTTATAGCGGATTTCACCACTCTAGGTGAATCACACTTTTTATGGCCTTCCCCTGTCCCGCTACAGAATCCTTAGACCCCATGGACCACTTTTTGTCCTTTCATGTTTCCTTGATCATCCCTAAAAACACATGAAAAATGGTACACGTGACTTTTAACCCTATAAGCGCGTATATATGCGGGCTTGACCACTAAAACCACATACATCGGGATGTGTGCATAATCCAAATCCTTTTGGAGTTTTCCTTGACATGGATCAGACTCATTTGACTCCTAGCCTTCCATATGCCTTGAGATCGCTCGGATTCGACCTTTCATTACCCTTTTGAAAATATATATAAGGAACCCCTTGGTACATTGAAGGCAGAAGAGAGAATTGAGAGTAAAGAAACTATAGTCCATTATTGCCAGAACTTATGCTTGAGTCATCATCCCTTTGTCCCTTGGAGCACTTTTGTGTTCTTCCCAAGATTTCCTTTTGCTTGTAAGCTTGCTATCGAGAGATGGAGAATTGAGGTGGTGGAGGCCCAAGTGGGGGATTCAGTTTTTCTGGTTCGCAGACGTACCGTCAGAGGTTGTATCTTGTAATCTCTGACTTATATTAATAGAAATATCTTTTCCTGTCCAATAATGTGTGTTGGAATGGATATTTTATCCATGGGATTATGTCAAATGCTTTTACATTATTGATTATATATGCTAGAATAGATCTAACACCATGATATATAGAATGCTTGTATTGTTTACTTGTTGTTGAGAAAGTAATCTATCAATTCAAGCTTAAGATTGGAAATCTCAACGGGGATCTACTTCAACCATCCAGAGTAAGGTAAGAGGTCTAATCCTTTAGTGTTAGACATTTAATTTCTATTGAATATTGGAAAGGATTGATTTCTGGAGTCAAGCTGTCTGTTGTGGTACCCTAAGCCATATGAATTTCTCTCCGTAACACTCTATCACACCCACTAGTCTCTATTTCTGATTTTCTCATGTAGACACCAATACACCTCTCTCACTCATGTCTCAGTGTATCAGTACTTTCATGTTTCCTATAGACACATCTCTTTATTCTGGAAACATACCCTTTAACAATCATGCCATTTCAAATCTTATAGTCATACCTTTTAAACAATCTATGATTAACAATTTTTAATTAAATAATTAATTAAAAAATTCTTGATTATTTTTTATCTAAGATATCCTTTCTCCTCTGATTTCAGGATTCATCAAACAACTACTTGTGGACTTCCTCTCCTCTATCAGTGGGAATACTCTATCTTCAGACCTTCGAGCTTCTCTTTTTCTCCTGCATATGGGATTCTTTTCTTCCTCTACAAGCTCTCTGCAGGCTATCCTTATCATGGGCTTATCTGTACACATTTCTCTCTCAAAACATGGGCTTCATCTATGAGTTTGATGTTGGAGATTCTTCTTTACCATTGATGGATGAACCTCAGAATTCATTTCCACAGCTCAGCTTAACGTTTCTTGGTGCTTCCGCAATCTCCTTCTCTAGAATTAGCCAAGTTCATTGATCTTATGTTTGAATCTCCTGGACTGCTGATATACTCTACATATTTCCTCTTGAAATAGTATTTCCACACCAAGTTTCTATTTCAATTATTCCCCACTATTGATCTCCATTGGCATTCTACATGAGCATCCATCTCCATATTTTGGGATGTAGGATGTCGAATGTCTGCTTTTTCCTTTCTGCAACCTTTTTCTGCACTGCGAAATGTGAAAGTTTATTTTCTACCGTTGATATTCATCAGCATTATTCTTGATCGTCAATCTCCATATTGTGGGATGTGGGATGCTAGATGCGATATTTCCTCAAATCGTATCTCGACTTTTCGCAAGATCCTTTCTACAAGATTTTTTAGAAAGCTTTCTTCCACATCGTCAATCTCTTGCAGAGTCTTTCTTGACCTTTGATCTTCCGGATTATTTGTTCATATAATATTTAAATTTTATTTCCGTAATTCACTTTCCGCATTTGTTATTCTGCACCATCAATCTTTTGCGGAGTCTTTAGTAACCTTCGATCTTACGGATTGCGGGTTCATAGAATATTTAAAAGTTATTTCCGCAATTCCCTTTCCATATTTTTTATTCCACACAGTCAAGCTCTTTTAGGGGAACTTGATCTTTTGTATAACTTCGGATTTTCTTCCTAACTGTCAGAATTAATCCTTAATTGTCAAGTCTAGTGTGGGACTAATATAAGCCATCTGATGTTGATGGTTGCGAAACTTCATCCTTCCACCTATCTTTTGCGGAACTGATCCTCAACCACTGGATCTAGGGTGGGACTAACCTCTGTCATCCAATATTAATCCTTCGTGGAAATTTATCACTTCATACATTTTTAACCTCTGTGCTAGTTCATTCAACAACAACATTGGATGACCGATCTCAGTCGTTCAACTTGCTACAAGGTTATTCGTTTGTCATCCACCTTGCAACTTGCAACCTATAATAGGGTTATTCCTTTGTTATTCTAGGTACCTGCAACCTTAAGTTTTCCACCATATTTTGACTTCTGATAACTGATTTGAAATCAATGAAAAATAATTTACCTAACAATCTCCCCCTTTGGCATTGATGAAAACCTATAAACATTCTCCCCTTATGACAACAATGACAAAGGATAACTTGTTATGACAATGTTGTACCTATTTTGATATAGTATTTCCTATTTTTCTACTTTCTGACAACTCCCCCTATCATTAGTGTTAGAATAATCAACCCATAGTTTACCCACTTAGACATTAATTTAATTATTTTTGTCTTATTTGCCTAGTTCATGTGTCCCACCTTGTGCAAGTTGTCTTTTGCCTATCCATAATGATCAAACTTGCCTTATTTGACTCATGTAGCACATGGGAGAGCTAAAGGAATCAATTCTACTTTTTTCCTGGCCTCCTAGGCACCCTTCTGCTTTTTCTGCTTTATTGCCTACTTTTTCAATGTTTTAAGGCAAAAGGAAAAGCTAGGCTAGGTGAGGTTGACTAGTTTTTTGTCCTACACATCCTCCTCTCTTTTCTCCATGAAAAATCATGTATGAGCTGCCATTCCACCACTCTTTAGCTTTCCTAAGCCTTTTTTCCAATTTGTGAGCTCCATGACAGATTTGGGATCAACTTTTTACACCTATGGGGGATTTGCTTATTTTTAGTAAGCCTGCTTTATGCTAGATTTGATTTGCTCCTCATGCAATTGAATCCTTGATGTATTCTATTTATTCAACAGCCTATGTTATTAGAGGGTTGGCTATTGTACACTTATGCAATACTATTTTAGTGTTCAGCTCCAATTTCAGTCTCTTTTGTGAGTGATTTTGCATGATCAATTGTTAATTGTTGTGAGTAAAATTAACCTATCACTGGGTTCAATTTCCACATGGTATAAGATCCATTGTATATTGTTTTCTCTCCTCCAAAATTGTTTTGCAGGTTCGACATCAGTGACCGGGAGCCTTCTACTGGTAGCCGGGACAGATTTTCTAAGTTATGGATCAATCACAGAAAACTATCTTGACTCCCTTCAATTTCTTTGAATGGAAAGCAGAGATGGAGATACTGTTGAGAGTGAAAGGCCTCTATAGGGTGACTATGGCAACAGAAGTAGAGCCCAATGCAGCTGCAAAGAAGATAAAATGACACAATAGAAGGGATGAGGCCTATGGCCTCTTGTGTCTGAGTATTTCCAGAGACCTCCTTTTCCATCTTGATGGATTGACATCACCGAATGAAGTATGGGAGAATATTTCTGATATTTTTGGAAAGACAGATGAGATGAGGGGACATCAAATCGAAAATGAGCTAATTTCTCTGAGTCCAAATAGCTTTGAATCCCTGCAGCTATATTTCTCCAAGTTCAAAGCACTAGTTTTGCAGCTGAAACAGTGTGGCATCAAAAATAAAGATGATCAGCTCATCTTGTCCATCCTCTTGAAGCTAGGCCATGACTATTCAGTGTTTGTTTTGACCTTCTATGCCACAAAACTGATAGCTCGAACCTGGAAGATGCCTAGCCTTGCAGATTTCATGGAATCTCTCACACAAGAACAGGACAAGCTGGTGATGATGGGCACCATCAAACCATCCAAAGATCAAGCTCTGATTGCTGGAGATTCGAGAGTGGATTCAAAAATAAAAAATAAAGCTAAAAAGCCACCTGAGCAAAAGAGAGACAAGAACAAGTCTCCGGAGGATCCACAAGGTCCCAAGAAGAACTACCAGAAGAAGAAAAACAAAGGTGAAATGAACAAGTGTGCATACTGCAATAAGGGCAATCACTCTGAAAGCTCTTGTATGAAAAAGTAGATTGATATGCTGACCCAACTCCTGGAGAAGAATGGCATCTCCCTTCCAGAAAGCTCAAAGAAGAGAGAAGGAGGATCAAGTTCAGAAGACAGAGAGAGAGTTCATGCTCTAGTTGCTGGCACATCAAGCTGACCCAGTTTTATCATTGATTTTGGAGCTTCAAGACACATGGTTTCGACCAAGGAGGCCTTATCCTCACTGGACAAGTCGAAAGGACCATCTATTGTATTGGGAGATGACTCTCTCACTGAAATTTTGGGCGAAGGGAGGATTGATCTTGATCATGGTCAGTTCAGCAATGTGTTGTATGTGCCTGGTCTTGCCTCCAACCTTCTATCAGTGTACCAGATGACTCACACTGGGTCTCCTAAGAAAGTCATATTCTCCCCTAATGAAGTTGAGATCACAAAGATCTCAAGTGGTAGAGTCATTGCAAAAGGAGTTGCAAACCATGCTCAAAAGGTATACATGTTCTCACACTTCCTACCCTACTCAAACCCCTCTGCTCTTCTGATTCATGCTAATGAAGCAAGCAAGCTTTGGCATGAAATATTTGGCCACCTAAACTACAAATATCTTTCTAATCTTAGTGAAAAATATATGGTCATAGGGTTTCCCAAGATAAAATTTTCCAAAGGAGTCTGTCAAGGTTGTATCCTAGGAAAACACCTAGAGCACAAATTTGAGAGAGCTAGTCATGAGAGAACCTTTGCACCCCTCGAGCTGATTCACAGTGATGTTTCTATCCCATTCCCTCATATGTCCATGAGTCAGGACAAATATGGATTGATTTTTATTGATGACTTTTCCAGGTATTGCTGGGTTTACTTCCTGAAACACAAGTCTGGAGTTTTTGGCCTCTTCAAAGTCTTTAAGGCTTTCGTTGAAAACTAGTCTGGGAGGAAAATCAAGGTCCCGAGATCTGACAATGGTGGTGAGTATGTCAAGTCTAAGTTTATTAACTATTGTGCAGATGTAGGTGTTCAGATGCAACATTCTATCCCCTACACACCACATCAGAATGGTGTTGCAGAGAGGAAGAACATATCACTGAAGGAGATGGAAACATGCATGATGGAGGCCAAAACTTTTCCACCAAAGTACTGGGATGAAGCTATCAACTATGTAGCCTATATCCAGAATAGGGTGCCTCACAAACATCTTGATGGTATGACTCCCTTCGAAGCATGGAGTGGGCACAAGCCAGATGTGACCCATTTCAAGATTTTTGGCTCAAAGGCTTGGGCTAGAATCCCAACAGAGAAGAGGAAGGCTTTGCAGCCCCAAAGCCAAGAGTTTATTTTTGTTGGATACTCTGAATATTCAAAAGGGTACAATTTTATAAATTTTAGCACAAACAAAGCCTTCATTGAAAGGTGTGTTCAGTTTGAAGAAGAACCCCTTGCAGCAGTGGAAGTTGGTGAAGCCTCTTCACCACCTGAACCTCAAGAAGTAAGTAAAGAGTTTGTTGAACATGCTGATTCTAATTTGTCTAATGTATATGAGTTTATTGCATACCCTAACATCCCTACAAGGCCAAAATGGGCAGCCAAGACACTACATGCAGCAGGAGAGCTAGCTGGGGATCCCAATGACCCAAGGAGGACTAGATCTCAATTTAAGAGTGGTCTGTGCATGAAGGATCCTATGTTTGCTGAAAAATGCTATTTGATGGTCGAGTCTGATCCTCAAACATATGAAGAATCATCAAGAGATCCAAGATGGAAAACAGCCATTAAGGAGGAGTTCAGCTCACTCCAGAACAGCAACACATGGGAGCTAGTGGATCTTCCTCCAGGGAGAAAGTTAGTCCAGTGTAAGTGGGTCTATAAGACCAAATTTTCTGCTGATGGTTCACCACTAAAGTACAAGGCAAGATTGGTAGCCAAGGGCTACTCATAGGTTCATGGCATATATTACAATGAGACCTTTGCCCCAGTGGAAAAGATGGATTCCATCAGGCTAGCTCTAGCCATTGCAGCCTCAAGGCAATGGGAGGTACATCACATGGATGTAAAATGTGCCTTCCTGAATGGAGATATCACTGAGGAGATATATATGCAGCAGCCTCAAGGTTTTTCTACTAACCCTTCTCTTGTGTGCAGGTTGAGAAAGTCATTGTATGGGCTAAAGCAAGCCCCCAGGGCTTGGTATGCCAAGATCGATAGCTTCTTGCTATCACTGAATTTTGTTCAGTGTAAATCAGATCCAAATGTCTATTTTAACTTAGTTAATGGTTCATTAATGATCATTGTGTTATACGTTGATGACTTCCTCATTACAGGAAGCTCAAAGGCTAAGATTGCTTCCTTAAAGGGTGCTATGAACCAAGCCTTCTCCATGACAGATTTGGGGCTCTTAAGTCAATTTTTGGGGCTTGAGATTGCTCAAACCAAAGATGGAATCAAGGTGCACTAGTCCAAATATGCCTTGGACTTGCTGAACAAATTCAGAATGAAGGATTGCAAAGCAAGCAAAAATCCTTTCCTTTCAGGAGTGAAGCTGGAAGAAGCTGATTCTTCACCTATGGTAAACAATACACTGTATAGGCAATTGATTGGATGTTTATTGTATCTGAAACATACTAGACCTGATGTTTTTTATGCAGTAAATGTCACTTCTAGATACATCGATCAGCCTCATGAGATCCATTGTAAAGCAACCAAAAGGATCCTTAACTTTGTTCAGGGAACAAGGACACATGGGATCTTCTATAAAGAAAAATCTGATCTTGAGTTGATTGGAT
The DNA here is from genome assembly GCA_001517045.1 of Pseudotsuga menziesii. NCBI lineage: Eukaryota > Viridiplantae > Streptophyta > Pinopsida > Pinales > Pinaceae > Pseudotsuga > Pseudotsuga menziesii. The sequence goes on from LPNX011216339.1 coordinate 364,232, forward strand.
TTACTGAAAATGATTGGGTAGGTGATAGCACAGATAGAAAGTCCACATTAGGATATGTGTTCATGCTTACAGAAGGGCCAATCAGCTGGTCAAGCAACAAACAGAGTGCCATTGCACTCTTATCTACAGAAGCAGAGTATAGAGGAGTTGTTAATGCAACAACTAAATGTTTATGGTTGCAGGGTTTACTTGGAGAGTGTGGATTCGAACCAGAGTACTCAACTACCATCTACTATGATAACCAGAGTACCATTCGAATCTGCAAAGATCCAGTTCAGAAGCAGAGAACCAGACACATTGAGATCCATATGCACTACATCAGAGAGCTTGTGCATGATGGCACCATTCACCTACTCTTCTGTTCATCTTCAGAACAAGTAGCTGATATATTCACCAACGCATTTTGTGAGAAGACCTTCAGCAATCTCAAATCACTGTTGGGGATTGCTGATCATGCTGTGAAGCAAGAGTGAAGACAAGATTCCAAAATTTTGTTTTACAGTCCATGTTTAAGGGAGGATTTTCCCAAGTTGGTTTTGCCTCTTTCCTTGGTTGTATGGACATGCAGTATGTAAAGGGTGACTAAGCCTTGTTGCTAGGCCCTATATTTTTCTGATATATTACTCATAAGTCAGGCTTAAGGGGGGGTGTTAGAATAATCAACCCACATTTTACCCACTTAGACATTAATTTAATCATTTTTGTCTTATTTGCCTAGTTCATGTGTCCCACCTTGTGCAAGTTGTCTTTTGCCTATCCATAATGGTCGAACTTGCCTTATTTGAATCATGTAGCACATGGGAGAGCTAAAGGAATCAATTTTGTTTTATTCCTAGCCTCCTTGCCGCCCTTCTGCTTTTTCTGCTTTATTGCCTGCTTTTTCAGTGTTTTAAGGCAAAAGGAAAAGCTAGACTAGGTGAGGTTGACTAGTTTTTTGTCCTAGACATCCTCCTCTCTTTTCTCCATGAAAAAGCATGTATGAGCTGCCATTCCACCACTCTTTAGCTTGCCTAATACTTTTTTCCAATTCGTGAGCTCCATGACAGATTTGGGATCAGCTTTTTACACCTATGGGGGATTTGCTTATTTTTAGTAAGCCTGCTTTATGCTAGATTTGATTTGCTCCTCATGCAATCGAATCCTTGATGTATTCTATTTATTCAGAAGCCTATGTTATTATAGGGCTGGATATTGTACACTTATGCAATACTGTTTTAGTGTTCAGCTCCAATTTCAGTCTCTTTTGTGAGTGATTTTGCATGATCAATTGTTAATTGTTGTGAGTAAAATTAATCTATCACTGGGTTCAATTTCCACAATCAGATCTCCCCTTTGTTACCTGAACTGTGTTATTTAATCAATCTATTATCATTTATCTTAACAATTCTTTTCTTGCAATAGGTTCTTGGATGGTAGCTTAATTGATAGATCCATGGTCTCCCCCTGTCACTGTACTTTCTCTTATGTCATTCATACACCAACATTGATCACCCATCATGTTTGAAGAATATATCTTTCAATATACTTCAACATTAGACACCAATTTAGTTTTTTCTTAGAAACTAATTGGAATTTTATGACTTTAACTCCCTCTGAGTATAATATCCCTTCTAATGTTATTTTCATGGTTTTCTTTAAATCGTGAAATACTTTTTTCTAGAAAAGGATCCCAAAGTCATCACTACATCCCTGTTCCTAACCTTCATCTTTATTGGTGTATTATTTTATAACTCCATCTTGTTTTTCCTCATAAAGGATTTCATCCTTATCTATTTCTCGATTATGCTCATCGTTATATTTGGAGACCTCACTGATGTTTCAAATATTTATTTCTTCTACATCTTTGGAATCTTCCTTTCTTCTCCACATATTTCGTTTGATGTTCTAAAATTTAATTGCAATAGTATTCCTTGTAGGGGTCTTCAATTTACAATCTATTGACATATGTCCATGGTTATCACACTTATAACATTCTATGTCATATTTTTGGAGTAGTGTAAAAATATTATTATTTCCCTTTGATATATTACTTCATGACTTCTTCTTCTATTTAGAAACTTTTTTTTCAGTTCTTCAATTTAAGGCTTTATGACTAAAATTATTTCAACAATAGAAATGACCTAAAAGGATCTCTAGATATCTATTTGGTCTCTTGGGTGATATATTATTTCTATATTTATCTTAAGAAATTAAGCATGCTTTCTTGGTTCCTTCATTTTTAGCTGGAGTCTTTAGTACTTCAGCACAAATTTTCTTACTTCCTTCTTGATTGGTCACTGAGAAACTCTCTCGCTTCTTTTCTTTAATGAACCCTAAACCAGATTTGTCACAAGATGATCTTTGGCTATTAATAATGTCATCTAGAATCCTTGAGTTGTTCTCAAACTTTTATTTAATGGATTTTTCATCAACTCCTTCTCTAAGTTGAGTAATTTCTTTCTCAAGTTTTTTAGAATCTTGAATTATCTTCCCGAGCAAAACTACTAGGTCTTCCTCACTCTTCCTGGCCTCTGGAAGTTGGTTTCTCAAATTAGTAATAATATGATTTGTCTCTTCTTGGTATTTAGACAACTTCACTTTCAAAACTTTGTTTCTTTTCCTACATCTTTAAATTTCATCTACAATAGTCATGTATTGAGCTTCTATGTCCACTTCTGATTCCTCATCTAAATTTGTTGTTCCTATAAATAGGATTTCTTTACCTTCACTCATATCCTCATATTCACTTTATTCCTTTGAATAGAAGTTCTTCTTTTTTTCTTAAACTTCTTATTAGCATTATGACAACAAGATTCTTCATGGTCACTCTCCTCTTGTTTTCGGTAGGATCACTTATGGGAAAATTGTCCAATCCTTTCACCATTAAAACATTTCAAAAGTAGCTTACGTTTGTATTTCTTAGTTCCTTTCTTAAGTTTACTTACAAAGAGGGCTTCCTCATCATCTAGATTATCTGATTGATTTTTGGAAGAGACTTTAAACACTACTTCCTTCTTTGAGGTTTCATTTAGTTCAATTCTCATCTCATACGTAGTGAGAAATCCATGTAGATCATCTACTGTCACTATTTTACGTTCATCCCGTTCCTCTAGGGTGGAAACCTTTGAGTCATATCTCATTGGTAATATTATTAGTATCTTGCTTATCACTTATTTTCTTTCAATTTTCCTTGAAGAACTATAATAGAATTAACCACCAAATCTACACGAAGAAGGTATTCCCCAATATTCTCTTCTTCTCTCATTTTGAAGCTTTCAAATTGAATTTTATATGTTCGTAGTTTGGATTCTTTGACCTTAGATGCTCCTTCATAGATAATCTTAAACTTATTCCAGGCTTGTTTGGTAGAAGTACATTGCATAACCTTAGTAAATACAGTGTTTGCCAATCCATTCAAGATTGCATTTAGGGCTTTGGAATTTCCTTCATATTGGCCCAGTTCTACTGCGTCTATAGGGTACTAGTTTCCTACAATAACATGCTTTTCAGTTGTAGCTGAAACCTTCCATCCAAGGGACATCATGTTAGGCTAAGGGCAGACCCAGGTTTATACCATTAACTTCGCACCAACAAAAAAACCCACAGTGTTGGCCCTTTCGACAACAACCTACGAACAGGTTGCCGTCTCACCCGAAACAGCTATGGGGTGCTGTAGAATCAAGTTTCTGCAAGCAAAAGAGGGATATTACAGTACCTTTAGTCTTAACAACAATTATTTATACCAAGTAAAGATTCGACATTCACTAAAATAGCTTCACAGTTTAGATAAATAACGTTACTTGCTTAACCCTTAACTGGGAATTCACAGTGAAGTTACTATTTAACAGTTATCTTACTTTAGAATTCACCTACTTATCAAAAGCATAAAAACATCACAGCATAAAAATAACACAACAAAATATATAACATGGTTCACCCCCAGGGTAGGGGCTACGTCCACAGAACTGCTTTTATTCAACTCTTTACAAAACAACAGTTCTGATCTGTGTAGTCAGCTGCAGATCTGTCCTTCAAGTCTAACTGTACACTTAGCTACAGTTCCTTTCTTACAAACTCTAAACTGCGCACTTAGCTGCAGTTTCTTTCCTTAGAAAAACCCTCTATGCACACAGTTGCAGAGGTCGTCCACGCACACAGCTGGGACTTAACCTTCAAAAACCTTCGCATCCACTTATCATAAGAAAACCTACTATAACATTTCTTGACTCCTTTACATGAGTGCCTTATTTATACAAGTGCACTATTACAAAATCATGGGCTTACACCAAAAAATTATGGATAATTACAAAAAGAGGGCCTTGACTCAATCCCGACACCCCTAAGACTATTTTGACACGCAGCTCTGGTTTTCTCAAAAATCACGGAGTTACCAAAATTGGTGATCGTTAGGGTGCGCGCCCCAATAGGCCCCTAAGACTCACCAGTGTCCCGTCCTGGGACACTCTGCTGCTTGTCTAGCGGGAGAACCTTTTTGGCAAAGATAGTGAATTGCTTGTTGAGGCCACGTATGATATTGTCGGCTGCTTGCTCCTTCTCGACCAACTCCTGTAATGTTGCTTCCGATGCATCACTAGCCTTTTCCTGGGAAACTACATCATACTCCTTCATAACTTTGAGCTGGTTGTCCGCAGCAGTGCTCAAATCCAAGGCCTCGTTGATAAGGGCTACATAGAATTTTCCAACAGTGTTGCTTTTTTTCTGCATGACTCAATTTCCTGTTGAAGTTCATTACTTTGCTTTACCTTGAGCATCTTCTACATAAAAGGCAGAGTCTTAATTTCTGATTTCACTGCATCTAGCTCTTCCTGTCACTGTTTGATGGTTTCTTGCAACTTTTCTACTTTTGGATTTTCTTGCAATGTTTTCCAGGTGTCGATGCTTTCCTCAAGTAGTTTTGCTGCGCTGCTCACAAGATCGGAAATCTTCATTGCTGAGGCCTGAATATCTCTGCGACACTACTCCCTGACCTCTGGTGGACTCTCTGGCATTGTGCGAAGTTGAAGTTCCACAATATGAGCCTCATGTTCAGCTTTTAGCTTTTCAATCTCGCTGCGAGACTATTGTGCATAGGCTTTTAGCTTAGCAATTCTTTGCTCCGGTTCTTCCTTAGCCGGAATGTCGAAGTCAGGAAGACTCCAACATGCCTCATCCAACACTCGTACCAGTGTAGCCTGCTTTTGTTCTGCATCCCTTTTCCTATGCTCCGCTTCTTCAAATTGCACCACGAGGCTCTCACTCTACTTCATGGTATTTTCCAACTGCATTTATGATTAGTGGTCTCATGCTTGGATCTCCTTCATGAGTGCTAATTGACAGAGATGCAACTCCGTCATAGACATCTTGGTGTAATCTATCCCGACAATCATGCTCATCTCCGAGCGAGGCACTGCGTCAGTTATTATGAGGGCTGCACTTGACACTTGTCCCATGTTATCTCTAGCTGGCCATTGCCTTGTATCTGGCTGTGTGCTTACTGGGGCACTGCTTGCTACAGCGCCAGTTGCTAATTTTTCTACTAACACCTTAAGCTCTGAGATTCACTGCGTTACGCTGGTGAGGGAATCAAGATGCATAGCTGCAAACTATGACCACTTATTAGTTAGTACCTCTGTAGATTTCGTCAGAGCTTGATCAAGCTCTTCCAATGTGATGGCAGATTCTTCGACAATATTTTTTCCCTTTGACGCCTTCGATTTATTTCTGGACTGAGGCTTAGTCACTTCCTCTGTGTCTGAAGACTTGCACTTATCTAGTCGATTAGGGTCTGAGACAGTTTTGACAGATTCTTCTTCTTATTCGTCAGCTCCGCTATCTCCACCCTGGTCACCTTCACTCTGCTGCGACTCACTTTGTTCTGTACTGTCCTCTGGTGGGTCTTGCTACTGCGTCTAACTAGGGCCTACACTCACATTGGTGACTGGAGGGACTGGAATATTGGGATTTGTCCCTGCATCCTTCATCCATTCAGTCGGCCATTGCTAAACTACTGCGAGGATGTCTTCTTGGGTCACCACATATGGCAATTTCCAGCATGCATGTTTATTATCTCCGCTGGCCTGGATGAAGACATTGTGCATGTCGGCCTTGAATTTGGTTATGCCTGCATATTGAGAAAATAGCTCCTTACTGAGCCGAGGTGTGTTTATGATATTGTATGAGATACTCATCATATAAACAGTGAACATAATGCGTCATCTATTGTAAAGCCTTGTCCTATGACACCCACAGAGATGCATACCTTGCTGCACCAGGCATGTTCAGTGGCACCTCAACAAACTGCGCCTCGGTAGGTTCTTTCCATCCTACCAGTGCAATAAGCACTACCAGCCATGAATAGTGAAAGGGTCTACCTTTCTCCTACGCATCGCAGACATCTTTGAGGAATTCCTTGGCAATGTACTCTACCCATCTGTAAATGTATCCTTTGGCACAGTTCGCAGCAATACTTACAATAGGGGCAGACACTTCATGTGGTCTGCATTTTCTCATCAATTTGTAGGCTAAAAGATCAGCTGCAAAGTGAATGTTTTGGTGCTGAATTATGGAGGTTTGATACCCTCGCTTCCCTTTCGTCAGGTCGAAGTGGTCCTTCATGCTTTGTGCCAGCTTCGTATCTTCGTGTTTTGAAGGAAATTTGATCCCCAAATCAGGCCCTTCTTTGATAATCCTGTGATCCTATGAATGAGCTCACCATTAATAGGAATTCTTTTGTCTCCTATCCATAGGTTCCCATCATGCACCAATGCCAATAGCTGCTTGAATACCATGGTCACCTATGTGCTGCACCCGAAGTGGGGAACATTTATCATCTTCAATAAGCCCGCTTTCTCCAAGCCAGCAGACAACTATTTCACTTCTAGTAATGTCACTCCAGTCTCCGAACATTTGATGAAGTGCAAGTATGTTCCCGGTGGGAACTGTGGAAACTTCCCACGATCATTCGTATCATGGTTTGCATACTTGAGCAGATCTATTTTCCCTGTCATGGTTCCGACCAACTCCACACCCTGTGGCAACGAAGGGGTGCGTAAAGTGAACTTAGCGTTCTGCCGAGGTGGCTGAACTCCTGGTCAAACAGGCTGAATAAATGGTGGACGCTGTGGTGCAATGTTCTCATCCCCTTCAGATGGGACCTCTGCTGAACCAGACAGATTCATCTCAAGATCCTCCAGTGTTTTCCTTGATTGCTTGTGTCTGTCTTCGTTCCGCTTAGAATGAACTTCGGGTTTAAAATTTTTCCTGGCATATCGTGTTTGCATCAGCTGAGTAGGTGTTGAGGAGTTTCTTTGTGAGGTGGAGATGCAGGTGGGGTGCTCATAAGGTTCTGTAGACCCCTCTGTTCGAATTCTCGCGACAATTCCTGGACTTCGCACTCAGCAGACATGGACTTCACTGTAAAGCTCAAAAAAATACATAATGCGGGGGTCACCAGCCTAGGTGTCTCCTTATAGAATCCAATGACCAATTTCGGCGTCACCAAATTTGATTTTGTTCAATGGTTGCATTTTGAGCTTCAACATACCTTTCTTCTTCAGCATAACTACTAACTTCAGCTTTTCCACCATATGGATGTTCGACACAATACATACCTTCGACACATCCAAAGGCCATGACAGAACTTCTGCGATAGCCTCAATGATTCCTGCAGTGAGCATCTTATCTAGCTCCAGCCTGAATTTTTCTTTATACTTAGGGTTCAGCTTATAGGGGCGCTGCTTCACAAGCTTTGCATCAGGTTTCAAAGGGATTTTTATCACTCCTATATCACCAAGGATACCTTTCATTTCAGAGAAATTTGTTGGAAATAAGTCTTGATACTCATGGAGAAGTTGGGTCACTTTTCTCACCATTTCTTCATCCCAATAATCTCTAATGGTAGCGTACTTAGGCTTTTCTTCTGATCCAATGTTTACTTGCCTTGTCTTCAAGGGCTGAGTTACTTCAGGTGCTTCAACTGCTGGTCCATGTACTTCGCAGTACCCTTCTAACTCAGGAATGTTAATGTTGCGTGGGTCATCATCCTCGTCAATTGCGAGGTTATATCATTCTACTGCATTAGCTTCTTGTTCCTTCCAATCAAGTTGGTACTCAGCTATTTCTTTATCAGCAAACAACTTAGTATGGATCAACCTAATAGCTGCGTCCAAAGCAGGACAAAACTCATTAATAGAAAATGTTAGTAAAAAACTATCAACAAGACTATCCCAACTTACAGTACCATGGCGAAGCTCGACCTCCGCATACCAGTTCTTTTTTATAGGTTCCAGAGTGTGTACAAACCTATGTACCCATTCTTCATGAGGTACATGCTTCCATGCTTTGTAGCATTGCTCTAAATGTTCTTGAGGGTTAGAATTACATTAAACCTGCTTGGCAGCTCCTAAGGTTGATCCATGAATCTCAGGTGAATAAAATTTTGACAAGATTCCCAGCTATGAATATGCTTTTTATGACCATTCCACCATATGGCTGCTGTGGCTCTGAACACTGAACATAGAGTCTCCGTTTTCTGTGACTCTTGTACTTGCTATGAAAATTGTACAATAAACTCTTTTGGGTTTGTCAAGCCATCAAAAATAGGCAAGGTTCTTGTCTGTGATCTAAGCCATCTGAGAGACTTAGTAATTCTTGCACACCGATGTTCATGTAGCTCATAAAGTCTATTCTACCAATTCTCTAGACCTTCATCTGAATCAGTCATGCAGGAACTATCACACTGCCAATCCATTATACCTTTGAAAGTAGGGTTAACATAGTCTTCTTCCTTAGCTATGATGTTGTAGATATGATCCAAAACATCCTAATCTTCATCTCTAACTGGCTCTGTGTACCTTTCTCCTTGAGAAGGGTCCAACGGTACTATGACTCTCAAACCTTTCCCTTCAAAAGTCATATGTCTCTTCTTAAGGTTGATTACTGCATCATTGTTTATTGCCCATTCAATTCCAAGCAAGGCTGGATAGGGGTTGCTATCATTAATTATCTCAAGGACTTTGAAATCTGCTAAAGTGCTGACTCCATCTATATCCACTGGTACATTAGGGAGTCTTCCTAGGGGCATAATATTTTGTTGATTAGTTAATCTCAACTATATAGGGGACCATTCAAGGTTAGGTTTTCCCATTTGTTCCCATGTCTGCCTAGTTAGGAAATTTACTTCTGATCCCAGGTCTAAAATGATATCAGTCATGTCATACTCTCCTATCTGAGCATGCAATCTCATTTCCCTTCCAGTTCTTCTAACTCTATTAATAATTTTTTCTTTACTAGAGCTTTGCTGAGGTTTGCAAGAAGCAATAACTTTCTGTAACTCATTTAAAGCATTCTGATTTCTCAAGAGCTTCATACAACTCTGTAAAAATGATGACAGTGTACTTACTTTATCCGTCAGAGCTTCTTCAGGTTGTAACTGCTATTGATGCTGTTGCGCAGGTGCTACTGATGTTCCCGAATCAGCAAAATCTTTTTTGGCTTCCATAAATGTTTCTTTTTCTCTTCCAATATCAAATGCTGGAATTTTCTCTGGGGTCTTGCAGACCCAAGCCTTGTCAGGCTGTTTTTCCTTAGTCTGCACTTGCATCGTAGCTCCACTCCTTGTAACAACGTTAATGTTTGGGATAGGTCTTTTCTCTACAGTAATCATCTTAATGTTCTGAGTGGGAGGGAATTTCTTTCTTTTATCTTGGCTATCAACTATGGGCATTGCTCTATCACATGATCAACTGCTCTGCAATATCGACATCTCGTAGTTGGGTTCCAACAGTCTCTAGCTACATGTCCTTCCTGATTACAGTTACAGCAAATAACTTGGCCTCGACCTCCTCTAGGCATACCACCATGACCACGACCTCTGAAACTACCTCGACCACCACGGTAACCATATCCATCATTTCCTTGTGCCTCGTTTTGTACCCTATAAGTATCATAGGTTCTCTCCCTCATGAGGTCAAAGCTGCGACATTCCTCTTCGTTGTGTCCAACTAACTTACAGAACTTGCAATAAGGATTCTTAGGTACTTGAACATACCTCTGCAGCAAATAGCAGTCTTCAGGTCGATGCTGGCCAGTTGTTCTACATATCTCACAATATAGAACATCAGGGTTAAGTGGGTTTGGTGCACTAGTATTCAGGTAATTTCTTAACGCAGGACACTGTTCTTTGTCATGACCTTCTATTCTACATCGTGTACACCAAACCTCTTCACGAATAGATTTCCCTTTTTTCATGTCGCGAAGCTCCAAATCCATTTCTACCAACTGCGCTTGTATTTGAGCTATACCAGAATTATCTTCGACAGGGGCTATTTTTAGTTTCATAGCTATTTCCAAAGCTTCTTGCTAGTCAGCAACCTTCTGTTGCATAAGTGGAGTCTTGATGTGAGGTAATAATTCTACAATAAACCATTATTTATGCTGCGCTGGTCCAATAGTGAAACTAACTTGATCCAACAGAACTTTGAACCTTTGATCAAAGTCCCAAACTGATTCACCTCATCTCTGCTGAATTTCTTTTAACTCCATTATACACTGTGACTCTGATTTAGGCTTCTTAAACTCTTTAATCATTGTTGTCTTAATATCATCCAAGACATGGTTCTGAGTGCTGGAAAACTTCATAAACCAAGTCAAAGCCTGGTCTCTAAAATAAGTGACTAGCTGCGCTCTTCTTATATCTTGGTCCATAATATTCTTAGCAATCCACACGGCTTCGCATAAGAACTAGAACTACTCTGGATTCTCTGATCTAGTTCCTTTGAAGACTGGTGGCCTAATGTCATCATTCATATGGGCCATTTTAGATCTAGGGGAGGAGGGAGGGGTAGGAGGAGGGTAAGTTGCTGAGGTAGACTGACCTGCGACAGGAATACTTGGGTTACGGTTACTTTCAGACTACGACGGGTTCTCGAGGTTAACAAATCGGCACAGTAGAGTTATAGGAGGGTTTCTAATAGAAGAGGTTTCTTCAAACTTAGGGTTTTCTTGAATTAATGGCATATACTCTGTATCCTAGCCTAGGGTATAGGATTCTAGGTTTCTCTTGTATCTTTTACCGCTTCGCAGCAAATCACTTTGCTCATCGAAGTTACTTTCACTTCCAAACATGGGTTAGTAAAAATACATATAGCAATCTGAATCTATAAGCAGTATGCCTTTCTCAGCCAAGAGCATTTTAATTTGCAGACTTAATGAATTCAAGTACTTACCCCTTGGTCTTCTGAAAAACTGTCTTTCAGCTTCGCTAAAAGAGGTACTTGTGTCGATGGCAAACTCTGTCACAAATGCTTCAAGGGTTCGCATTGTCTAGAAATCAACAGCTCATGATATCACGTTGTTCACTCTTTTCAATATGTTAATTCTTGCGGGAGTCCAATCAGGAAATTGATCTTCCCTGAAGTTGGTCTTTCTTTCTATCAACCTGGATAACAACTGGTGCAATTCTATGTGGATACTACCAAAGAAAATTTCATAAACATCTGAAAAAACATACCTTTGCACGAAGTCATCTGAGCTATGAAGAGGATCCTTATTTTCTTGTTCAGCAAATTTATGATAGGTAGCTTCAACCCAATCACCTATTTCCTTTACTGAGGGTCTCCAAAGCATAGCCCTCCAGGTACAACGTAGATCCCTCTTAAGCATATCTGAGTTCAACCGGCAACGGAACCAATTTGTTGGGCTAAGGGCAGACCCGGGTTTATAACATTAACTTCGCACAAACAAAAAGACCCACAGTGTTGGCCCTTTTGGCAACAACCTCCTAACAGGTTGCAGTCTCACCCGAAACAGCTATGGGGTGCCACAGAATCAAGTTTCTGCAAGCAGAAGAGGGATATTACTGTACTTTTAGTCTTAACAATAATTATTTATACCAAGTAAAGCTTCGAAATTCACTAAAATAGCTTCGCATTTTAGATAAATAACATTACTTTCTTAACCCTTAACTAGGAATTCACAGCGAAGTTACTATTTAACATTTATCTTACTTTAGAATTCACCTACTTATCAAAAGCATAAAAACATCACAGCATAAAAAGAACACAACACAAGATATAATGTGGTTCACCCACAAGCTAGGGGCTACTTCCACAGAATTTCTTTTATTCAACTCTTTACAAAACAACAGTTCTGATCTGTGCACATAGCTGCAGAGGTCGTCCACGCACACAGCTGGGACTTAACCTTCAAAAACCTTCGCATCCACTTATCATAAGAGAACCTACTATAACTTTACTTGACTCCTTTACATGAGTGCCTTATTTATACAAGTGCACTGTTACAAAATCATGGGCTTACATCCAAAAATTATGGATAATTACAAAAAGAGGGATTTGACTCAATCCTGACATCCCTAAGACTATTTTGATGCGTAGCTCCGCTTTGCTCAAAAACTGTGGAGTTACCAAAATTGGTGACCATTAGGGCGCGTGCCCCAACACATCATATGACACATCATTCTTACACTCCAATATGCATAGTTTTCTCTTGTAAATAGTGGATTTCTGTTATTTTCAAAGCCTTCTTGTTGATCCATAGTTGTTTTATAAAGGATCTACCTTGCAGTGGTTAAACTGTGCTAAAGGAACCTGGTCTGATACCAATTGTTGGTTTATTGGTCAATATTGAGGTGGGGGGGGGGGTGAATTAGTATTGTTATATTTTTACTAATTTAATAACTTTTTAAATCTATCATTAAATATAAATAATAACAAGAATACACAGAACACAATTTTAACGTTGAATCCAAATAAGGTAAATTACCAATACGCCCCATTACTGCAAAATTGAATAGTTTATGAACTTCTACTGAAAGGATGCTATTAAAACCTATTTAAAAAAAACCACTTGAAGGAGGATACAACCCCATGGTTTATTAGCTTCTACTGAAAGGATCCTATGACACCCTTTTTCCCAGCTACCACTGGAAGGTGGCTATTACCCCTTAATTTATCAACTACTACTGAAAGGATTCTTCAAGACCCTGCTTACAAGATACTATTGGAAGGATGTTATGACCCCCTGGTTTATCATCTTATACTGAAAGGATTCTACAACACCTTGTTTTGTCATCTACTGTCACACCCCAAATTTTCCGAAAAATTTAAAATAATTTAAATGCATAGAATTTCAATAAATGCAGTCACTAATTGTTTGATTAGTTATATGTTACGAGATTCATGTCTGTATTATCTTTTGATTATGCTTATCTTTATAGAACAGTTTCTTTTTAGTTACTGATTTGTTTTCTTCTTACGACCACAAGGTGGGACTGTCATGAAAAACTGTTCTTACTTAGCTTCCGAGCTAACGCAGAAGTTTTCCTTCTCTTACAGATATACAGGTAAGAGGTTTGGGTGCTGCTAACAAAATTCTAAAGTATTCAATAAATATTCGTTGCACAAAGATTAATTCAGTAGAAGAATATACATGCTAGTCAGATTTCTCAAGCTTATAGAGGTAAAGCATTAAACTGTGATTCCTTTTTAAGATCTTACTGATATAGAATTGAATTCTACTAGTAAAGATGCCAATCTATTTTTCCTTCATAAAAGCAGGATTTAATATTCCTACAAAGTACTAAACCATTTGATGTTCATACTAATTGCAAGTGTAAAATGCGATAAATATTTCTTTACTAGCACAGTAAGTATGGCAGCATCACAAAGTCAAAGATCTAATTTTAATTTTTCATAATTACTGAATCACGCCATGATTGAATTGGCCGCTGCAAGTGTAAAATGATAAGGGGTTTACGTACCTAACTTCCACTTTCTTTCCTTCAAATTTTTAAAGGGGGTTTTACTATTGTAATACCAGCCACCTTTAAAGACTTACATTAGTGATTAAAGATCTGAGTTGCTTGGGAACTATATCTCTTTCAAGGTCAAGAATTAGATGTTAAGCTTATTGAACGTTTTAAGACTTACTACACTCAAATACAAACTATATGATTTTTATAACTATACCAACAATAAAAAGGGTTAAACTTAACAAAAGTTCATTATCATAAATGATTCTATAACACCTTTCGTAACCTAAAAGTTTATCCTTGTGAAAGACTCTTTATCATAAAATGACTCTTCAACTAGTGATTGAGCTATTACTTTACAAAGTAAAAAGGGAGTGCAAAGGATAAACACTAAGGTCGGGAAATAAAATCATGATCATGATCGAATTACTACTTAACTTGATTCCTATAGTTTTATAGTCTCTACACAATTATTTCCTTAACTTTCTTTCATGAACTAGGATAAATATATAGTATAGAGAATCGGTTTATAAAATAAAGGCCGCACCAAGGTAACTATTAATTCTCTTCGCTCTTGTAACACATCAATAAACATGATAATCTTCCATGTGTATAAGTGTTAGATCAAACAATGGATAAGATTCCACGTTAAAATGTTTTCCAAGCATTATTATAAGGTTTACGTGATTGATTTTTATAATGCAAATGGTTGACCAATGGTGTGATGAACCTTGTAGAACTTCCACGATATGATTTTGGGTTGCAAATCATTGGAAATTTTGTTCGTGGAACTATAATGTTCCTACCCACTGCATGCCAATTATTAAAAGGATTACATGGGATCTTTCTAACCAAGTACTGGCGTGTTAAAAGGTTTGAATTGAACCCTAGTTCGTCATTCTTCCACTGCCTTTGGGCCTCCGGCCGCTCTACAAAAACTTCCTTGTCCGCTCCATTGCTTGCACTATCTGCTAGCAGTCAAATTGCTGGTTAAGCTCCTCGTGGGCTCGTCTACTGCGTTGTGAGGAAAATACTGTAATCAACAATTGTTGTTTGAACATTGATCAGTGTTGATTATTTTAGGGTTTTTCCATCTTGCACACATTTCCCTGAACTCTTTACTATGAAGGGTCGTTTCCTTAGCTTGGTGCTATGAATCGTTCTCCGTCGTGACAGGTTACTTTTCATTCTAGTGAACTCCTTCTCCTCTGCTGTAGATGAAGGTTTCCATTTTCCTCATAATGGTGGTTGTTTTGCTGTTCTTCAGAGGTCAAATTTTCGTTAATATTTAAGGTAATCTACAGGGTTTATCCTTCGTTTTCCCTTCGAAAGAAAAATTTTAAATAAACAGTAGTTTGCAAGGTTTTTAATATTATGCTTTTCCTTCTTGACAGGGTTGGCCTTCTCTCCTTAGCATGGAAGGTGCGAGACTTCAACGGCTGGTTGCTCACGGTAAGCCTGGTTTTATCCACGCCATCTTCCTCCTTGTTGGTCCTTTAGGGACAGTCATGGGTTTGGCCTTCGGGGTTTGTAACCCTCGCGGTTACCTTGGTTCAGTTTAATGAACCTATTTGCTGCTATTAAGAGGTTCGACCCTTCGTTTAGCATGGGATCTTTGACTGAGGCTGAGACTGTGGTTTGGGTTTTTATTTATTTACTGTGTAATTTATATATATATAAACCTGTTTGTACAGGCTGTAAAAGCCCCAATTTGGATATGTTGTTTATCCGTGAGGTGTAAAGGAAATAAAACTCTTTCCTTTTTGATGAAACCCAATGCATACTTTAATTTTGACAGGGTTTTATCCTGAACTTGGAGCTATAAAGCTGTCCATACAGTCTTCTTGAAATATATATTTTGTTTACAGTACAGTTTTGAATCAAAGGGATTTACTTGTGTTTAAAAAATATGTTGTGTAAGCTTGGCTTATTGAGCCTATCTGAGTTTGGATACCTCAGATTCCTGTAAATTAATATATACTTAATTTACTCTCTGTAAATTATTCAAATTATTTGTAGGTAGGGTTTCCTGTACATTAATGATACATTGATTTATTTTATTATTCAAGGAATTGTATATGTTGTTATATTGTTTATACTTTACGAAATATAAAGGCTTGATGTTCTTAAATGAATTCTTTATGTATCTGTCAGTTATATTTTGGGTATAGGATTTGCATTTATTTAAGATAAGAACATTTTATTTATTTATACAATAAGAATGTTAAAATGTTCTTCTAATGTACATATTAGAAAATATACTATTATTATTATAATAGTAGGTATACTGTTACTGTTTATAGTAAAAAGGTTATTCTTTCTGTGAGTACTATTACTTTCATAGTTATTATATCTAGTCGATTTTGTAAAAGTATAAAGAATAGTACTCTGTTATTTATTTCTTATGATGTCTGTACTAAATACTTTATAAAAAAATTCTTAAAATTTATCTTATTATGTTATGATATTAATAAAATGAAATAAAACATTCTATAGTCTATTTATAATTTATCTCGTAAATTTATATACCTATTTATTGCAATATTTATTTAAACTTTTATAAAAGATTAGACTGTTAACTACAGACCTCGTTCAAGCTCAGCTAGGTAAAATAAATGCAGAAACTAGATAAATTACCACTGTATGCAGATTATAAACAAACTAGTTTTATTTCAAATAAATTCATAGTTTTGTTATTACTACTTACAGGTTTCCTTTCTATACACTCTATAATATAACATCTAGGCAGTAATAACCGTAGAAGAAAAACATTTTTATTCATTCTGTTACTGCATACTTTAGCTAGTAATTTCTTTACTCGGTTTCAAATAATATAGTAAAATTTCTGGAATAGAAATTATATAGAAAAACCTGTTTACCCATCTAAATCTAGTTCTGTTAGTAATAGAAAATACACTCTCTTTTCTTGTTCTAAAATCCAACATGGTGACTTAAGTCTAACCCTAACTCTACCTCTCATACAAAATACTATTGCTCTAACAGTAAATAAAAGTATGCAATTCTTTAAACAAACTAACAATTTATCTTATATTTGCATCCTACAATCTTAATTCACAATCTCACCCATGTGCTGGAGTACGGTCTGGTAACTCCAGGCGAGGAAAAACATAGGCAGGGTTTTATTTCTCATCACAATGATTCTAATTAATAAACAAACTGAGAACACTTCCATGACTAAACCCTCTAAGTTTCTACCTCCTAAACTGCAACATAACATTCATTCATACACAAATATTAAAACACAAATTATTAAATAGCAGAACATGTTATGGAGCTTGGACAACAACAGCAATGGGAGGCCGTTCCTCCCTACCAATTCCTGGAGAGCGCTCAAACAACGACTTCTCAGGACCCCCGAGCTTGCTCTGGTCTCCCTGACTAGAACTAGGTGCAACAATAGTCAAATACCAGTTCAGACTCAGTATCAATCCTAAACTTATCAGTAGTTCTCCCAGCTAACAAGCTGTAACAGACCAAGTTACTGCAGACTTTCTCTCAATACACCTTCCTTACTGTTTCCCTTTTTCCCCAATGAATATCCTGAATAGCATTCCACCTAAATGATTCTTCTCTGGAAAATATCCGAGCAAACTCAGCTCTATTCATTGGGTACTTTTAAAAGATTGCCTAGGTATTTTTGGGTTAATTGTCATTTATTGAGCCACCTGCTCTGATCCCACTTTCTTGGGGGATCATGACCTTAAATATAGGGAAGTTGCCACCTGCAACCTAGGAAGTGTTTGAGGATGCTGCCACTTGTCTTTTTCCCTCCAACTAGTTCCTTCCACCAGTTTGATCAGTAACCTCTTATTAACAGCTATCCCATGCTGTTGTATCCACATTTTATTTATTAATAATAAAATATTCAGAATTACATTCCACTTATTTTGACTCTGCTGAGTCATTAGTTCCTACTTAGCATTAAATTTAACATAATGTCTTAGGAAATATAATTAAAATAATTAACATTATTTTACAAAATTGGGGTATGTGACATCTATGACTGGCATGATGCCCCTACACCCTATTTACCAGCTTCTGCTAGAAGGAGACCATAACCCCCTGTAGGCATGTTTCCTTCCCTAGTGCCACCCTACCACCCTAATCTATTTTTTGTAATATGCTAGATTTATTTTCCCTCCATTGTATGTCACACCCACTCATCTTTGTTTCTGATTTTCTCATGTAGAAACCAAGATAGATCTCTCACTCATACCTCAGTGTATAAGTACCTTCATGTTTCCTGCGAACACATTTCTTTATTCTAGAAACATACGCTTTTACAATCATGCCCTTTCAAATCTGATAGTCACACCTTTTTAACAATATGTGATTAACGATTTTTTATTAAATAATTAATTAAAAACTTCTTGGTCACTTATGATCTATGAGCTCCATTTTTCTCTGATCACATGATTCATCAAACCACTACCTGTGGACTTCTTCTCCTCTATCAACGGGAATAATCTATCTTCAGACCTTCGGGATTCTCTTTTTCTCACGCCTGTAGGATTTTTTTCCTCCTCTATGGGCTCTTTGTGGCATATCCTTATTGCAAGCTCATCTGTACACGTTTCTCTCACAAAACATGAGATTCACCTTCCATCTATTAGTTTCATGTTGTACATTCTTCTTTACCATTAATGGACGCACCTCAAAATTCATTTCCACAGATCAGCTTAACCTTTTTTGGTGCTTCCACAATCTCCTTTTCCAAAATCAATTAAGGACGTTGATCTTATGTTCAAATATCTTTGGACCGTTGATATACTCTATAGATTTCCTCTTGAAATTGTATTTCTGCACCAAGTTTATGTTTCAATGATTTCCCATCATTGATTTCCATCAGGCATCTCCTTGAGCATCGATCTCGAAATTGTGGGATGTAGGATGCAGCATGTCGACTGTCCACTTTTTCCTTTCTGTAAACTCCTTTCCGCACTGTGGAATGCAGAAATCAGTTTTGCCACTATTGATCTTCATTGGGATTCTTCTTTATCGTTGATCTATATATTGTGGGATGTAGGATGCGATATTTCCTCAAATCGTATATCGACTTTCTGCAAGCTCCTTTCTACAATCTCTTTTCTACAAGATTTATTCTGCATCGTCGATCCCTTGCAGAGTCTTCCCTGAACTTTGATCTTTCGAATTGAGGCATGTGGATTGCGGGTACATAGAATGTTTAAACATTATTTCTGCAATTCCCTTTCCTCATTTTTCTTCTACACCGTTGATATTTTGTGGAGTCTCTCCTGAACTTAGATCTTCCAGATTGTGGGTTCATAAAATCTTTAAATTTTATTTACGCAATTCCCTTTCCGCAATTTTTCTTCCACACTGCCGATCTCTTTTAGCGAAACTAATATTAGCCTTCCAATATTGATCTTTTTTGAAACCTTGATTTTTCTTCCTAACTGTCAGAATTAATAGTTAATCATTGGATCTAATGCGAGACTAATATAAGTCATTCGATCTTGATTGCAACAGAACTTCATCCTTCCGCCTATCTTTTGCGGAGCTGATCCTCAGCCACTGGGTCTAGGGTAGGACTAACCTTTGCAATCCAGTCTTAATGCTTTGCATAAATTTATCACTTTGCACATGTTTATCCTCTGTGCTACTTCATTCAGTAACAACATTGGATGATCGATCTCATTCATTTAACTTTCTATAGGGTTATTTGTCTGTCATTCACCCTGCAACCTACAACTTGTAACAAGGTTATTCCTTTGTTATTCTCGATACCTACAACCTTTAGTCTGCCACCATATATTTGACTTCTGATAACTGATTTGACATCAATGACAACTAATTTACTCTATAAGTTTGACTGTTACCACTCTTGGCAAGCATAGTTTACCCCGAGGATGATTAAGGACAGAGAACATCTGTGCCTAATCTATGGTTGGGTGAAAGATGGTTGTTCCCTTTTTGTAGCTTTGTTACAAACTGGTTTCCTTACTCATGATTTTATCCTACTATTCTTCTAAACTTCAGGCCCCTCTATATGAAGCCTCTATATTGATTCTCTTACATTTTTTTTATTCTATATTTAGCGGAACCGTTAAGTTAATCGACCTTTCCTACAGTCCCTTTAACACTCCATGAAGAGAATACTTTAAGCATGTGATGAAGTAGATTACATTATTATTTCATGCACACCAAGATATTTCTTAGTCTATGGTAGTAGAATCAACCAAAGGACTCACCATCGTTGGTCTTGCTTTTTCCAAGTCCTAGGCGTTGAAGTATGTGATCCCTTTAACCATTGCTCTCCCAAAAGTGAATCACACACCTCAAATATTTGAGTGTGATATCCAATGGGGAGGGGACATGTCATTTACGCACATTTCCTATAGCACACCACTAGTTTTTCTTTGTCCTTGCTAGTTCTCCCCATGACATGTCTCATAGTTGTTGATATTTTCCCTTACCTACCTCCTTCGTCGATCATAAAGGCATTTTATCCATGAGAACCTTTGACTCTCAACACTTATCTTAGGCATTTGTTAGATTCAGCGAGGTCTTCTTGTCTGTATCTATGTCAATCTTAGCCTTGGATCTATCAAATTTACATGTATTCAAAGCATGATATAAATTAAATAGGGAAACATTGTCGACTGAGTTTGTTTCAATAAATGGTTTCATTGTCGATAACTTAGTACGACTGAAGGGAGGACATGTTGTGGCATCTGACACAACTGGAGAGCCAATATTGGTTCAATATGAAAATAAGGGAGTTTGATTGGAAAGAGAATCAAAACCCTTGATTGAATATGGATAAGTGGCTGGAAAAGTATATGCACAATGGTCCTGATGAGTAATGTTTTGGTGATTTTTTTTATCATCTTGTACGAGTGGTTGGCACAATTGACCTATTGCAAGATAAAATTTCAAGGAGGTGAACTGATTAGTTGGACCTTGGAATTGATTCAGGATTTGTAAGCAGTAAATAATAGAGCATCAAAGGTGGTTGAAGTTTGGCTCGACATTATCGTCGAAGGCTATATCACCAATTTTTCTGTCAATACAACTAAATCCTATGTCTTACGAGAGGAGGAGCAAGGTTTTAGCAAGAGAAGAGGAAAATAATAGGAGATAATCCTACTATGACCAAGACACGAGGCTACAAAGGAATACCACACAGGACAAAGAGACCCTACAATGATGAAGGAGATGACCAAGATATGCCCGAGCCATAGGAAGGACCGACCCAGAGCAAAAATATTCCCACACCTCCACGCACTACTCCACACTTTGGAAGGAATACGAGTTCGACACTGCCGTGTTCGACTTGTTAACTGCATTCTAATAATAGTAGACTTATGACTATAGAAAGAAGGCCCACAATGACAAGCGATGATGTGGATTTAACTCTGTTTCATGGGAACGGGACTGAGGATCCTGCACAAAGTTGGTTCTTCTGTGAAGCAGTATGGACTGTCAAACAAACTACAAATGATGAAGTTAATAAAGTTCAATTAGAGACAACAATTTGGGGTCGCATGATGGATTGGTACATGAAATTTTTCCAATTCCCTATGAGGTCCCCATTGAAAAAATTGCCTGAAGTCAGAAAACAACTGATTGAAGAGTTCGGAAAAACAAAGTTTGAATCTTGTTGATGTATTTGTAACTTTGGAATGTATTCACTTGTATATTTTATGTATTGTACCCTGATGTTTATTCCTATATCTATCTATAATGTAATTGAGTCATGTCATGCCCCGATGTTCCTATCAAGAGATTCAATAATGTAAACAAATCATGTAAATTCTTAGAGGGTAACTCTCCTTATTGATCTAGGGTTAAAGTACCTACAGTTGTCGGGCTCTAGGGTTATTAGACTCTCCTAGAGAAGTCAGCCCTAGTGAGTTATTATCAAGTCAGTAATTAGTATAAATAGAGAGTGAGCCTCTCTATTTAACACACATTCACTCACACTTAGTTGTAGCGATTAAATGAGAGAGAAGAAGAAGCTGGGACAAGAGAGAGAGAGAGACTACTGCTGTCGAGAGATCATATTACTATTTTTTTGGGTTTTACTTTTGGTGGTGATTTTATCTCTGAGGAAGTTGTGGGGATTTCTCCTTTATGGTTTCCTCGAGGAAAATATTTGTGTCTATTTTCTATTGTGTTTGATTTCTATGCTTGTTATTCTCTCAATTAAAGATCCTAAGATAATGCTAGCTTGAATGATAATAATCTAACATGGTATCATAGCTACCCTGAGAAGAAGACATTATGCAGCTATGGAAACTAGGGCTTCCTATTTTTTGATCTCTCTCCACATATTTTCAGCAAAACAAGGTTGTACTGACTCTCCTCTCTAGGGCCCATCTTTCTGTCGAAACAGAATCTGATTCTGAGCATTTTCATTTTTTGACTCGACACTCCTGCTGGAAATTAGGGCTTTCCATAGAAGTGGAATTTTTGAATGAGCATAGGACTGGATTGATCTCCTCCCTAGAATCAGATTTTATAGATCAAGATCAAATTTTTTGGTTGGACAGAACTCTAGGAAAGTCAAACCCTAATCTACTCCCGAACCATCTCTACAGATATTCAGCTCTAAATCCAGTTCTGACATCTTAACCTGGTAAGATCTAAATATTTTATATTTCCATTTGATGTTCTTAGTTAATATGTCTCATCATACCAATATTGATGAAAATCTCTAGGGAGATGATAACTTCTGAGATTGGAAGTATAGGATCTCCTTGGTCCTAGAAGAAAATGAGTTTGACTCTTACATCAATGAAGTGGTTCGAGTTCCAGAGGGAGATGAGGCTAAGGCCTTACACAAAAATAAATTGGTCATGGCTAAGACAAATATTGCTGATTCAATTAAATATCAACTCATACCACAGGTGTCCTCCCTAAACACACCTAAAGCTATGTTTGATGCCTTGACCAAACTATTTGAATGAAAGAACATAAATCATAAGATGACTGTGAGAAACCATTTGAAGAAGGTAAAGATCCAGAATGACGAGAGCATACAGTCTTATTTTACAAGGGTCTCTCAGATCAAGGAATGGCTGGAAGTAGTAGATAAAGAAGTGGACAATACAGAAATTACGATGACCACCTTGAATGGTCTTTCTAGATCATGGGACTCCTTCATTCAAGGGATTTGTGCAAGAAAGAAGCTAGTCAAGTTTATTAGTCTGTGGGAAGAATGCTCACAAGAAGAAGCTATAATAATAACCTGAGAATAAAATATGGGAGGTGAATATCAAGCTCTCACAGTACACTCCAAGAAAATCAGAAGATACTTTCATCACCCCAAAGGTAAGCACGTCCACCAAAAAGATAACACTAGAAGTTCTAATAGAGATTTATCTAAACTCAGATGCTATACATGTGATGAAAGAGGACACTTTGCTAGAGATTTTCCTAGAAATAAAAATAGCTCTCACAAAAAGAAGGGAAACAAGAGAAGACATCATGCTCATGCTGCAGAGGATGATGAACCTTCCACAAAGAGAATTAGATAAGAAAGTGATGATTCTTCAAGTGATGAAGAATATGTTTTGATTTCCTCTCTCATGGGAACTATAACACATGGAAGCAATGATTGGCTTCTAGACAGTGGGGCTTCCAAACATATGATGAGATTCTAAGAATCCTTTGTGAAACTATCTGAACATGAGTCACCTCACAAGGTGAAACTTGGGGATGACTACCAATATCCAATAAAAGGTAGTGGTGAATCCTCCTATAAGCTATACTCTATAAATTCTTTGAAGATGAAGTATGTATTATTTGTTTCAGGACTAAAGAAGAACCTCCTCTCCATATCTGCATTAGATGCAAAAGACATGAGGGTTGCATTTGTAGATGGCCAAGTTCTTATGTGGCCAAAGGGAAAGACTATTGATGATGCACTAGTGATTGGGGAACAAGAAGGAGGTCTATACAAATTGATGGGAAAACTAGAACAAGCCTTGGTTCATAAATCAGTAGAACAAAATGAACTTTAGCATAGAAGGCTTGCACTTGTGTACTACAGAGCACTACCACTTGCAAGAAAAGTTGTTGAAGGTATTCCAGAAATACAAACAAAACATGACGATGTTTGCAAAGGATGTGCAAAAGGAAAGAACAAAAAGAATACATTTCCAAGTAGAGAGAGCAAGGCCAAAGGAATCTTGGAAATCATTCACTCCGATGTATGTCGTCCGATGTCATCTAGTTCATTAAGAGGGTATGTATACTATGTTTCTTTTATTGATGATTTTTCTAGGAAGACATGGATATAATTCATGAAGAACAAATATAAAGTATTCAGCAATTTCAAGGAATTCAAAGCCTTGATCGAGAACCACACAAAAAGGAATATCAATACCTTTCGATCAAATAATGGCAAAGAATTCACATTAAATGAATTCAAATAATTATGCAAAGATTCAGGTATTAAGACAGAGTTAACCACTCCATATAATCCACAACATAATGGGGTTGTAGAAAGGAAGAATAGAATGATCATGGAAGCTGTAAGGGCCATGCTTCATGATCAAGATCTTCCCATGCATCTATAGGAACAAGTTGCTAGAAAAGCAGTCTATGTACAGAACCATAATCCACACAGAGTACTTGAGAACAAGACACCTGAATAAGTCTTTTCTAGCAAGTAACCAGAATTCAATCATCTCAAAATATTCAGCTATCCTGTATACATACCCATACCAAAAGAAAAGAGGACACAGTTAGATCGTTCTTGAAAGAAGGGTATATTTGTGGAATATAGTGAAAGCTCGAAAGCTTACAGAGTATACTTCCCAGGATTCAAGAATATCGATATAAGGAGAGACGTAACATTCAACGAAGATTCAGCTTATGACAAATCCAGAAGGAGACCAGTTGAGGACTCCGAAGAAATAGAAGTACCCAGAATTCAAGATACAACTATGAATGATACAAATCAAGATGAAGATTAAGAAATACAATCACCCCAGGAATTTGTAGATCCACTGCAAGAGAAGAACCCTCACAAGAGGAAACCTACATGGGTACAAGAGGCTATCCAAGGTGTAGAAAGATATGGGGCTCCACAAGAAATACACAGAGAGAGGAAAAGAACTAGGTCCTACTCCGGTTATGTAGCTCTTTTATGTGACATCATTGATAAAGAACCTTCCAACTATGAAGAAGCAGCAGAAGCAAAAGAATGTAAGGATGCTATGATTGAGGAGTACTAGTCGATCATGAAGAATGATGTCTAGGATGTTGTCCTTAGACTAGAGGGGAAGTCTGTTGTAAATTCTAAGTGGATCTACAAGATCAAGCATGCTACAGATGGAAGCATAAAGAAATATAAAGCAAGATTTTTCACGTGTGGCTTCTCCCAGAAAGAAGGAATAGATTATGAAGAAAATTTTGCACTTGTAGCCAGATACACTTCCATCAGATCAATACTTGCTCTCGCTGCAACAATGAAATGGAAGATACACCAGATGGATGTCAAGACTACTTTCTTGAATGGTGTATTGGAAGAGGAAGTGTATGTGGAGAAGCCACTCAGTTTTGAGACACATGACAGGGCGAGTCAGTTTTGTAAATTGAAGAAATCCATGTGTGGTTTGAAACATGCATTGAAGACATGGTACTGAAAAATTGACAGCTTCCTATCGAGTTCGAGATTTACCAAGAGTAAAGCAGATTCTAATATTTACTACAAGATTGAAGAAGGGAACCCAGTGATACTCCTACTATATGTAGATGATCTGTTTGTAACAAGTATGGATGAGTTGATTGCTAATAAAAAGAGGAATCTTACTGTCAAGTTTGAGATGAAGGAATTGGGTATAATGCACTACTTTCTAGGACTGGAGGTGTGGCAGAATGAAATGGAATTTCCCTGGGACAAGGGAAGTATGCATTAGAGATCCTGAAGTGATTCAGGATGATGGACTGCAAGGCCATGACCACACCTATGGCACTGAACATGAATCTACTGAGTGATACTTCATCAGAAGCGGTTGATGCTACGATGTATCGTTAGATGATTGGGTCCTTGATGTACCTGATGAATATGAGACCAGATATTTTCTTTGCTGTGAACACATTGAGCTAGTTCATGATAGATCCTAGACATGTTCACTTGATTGCTGCAAAGCATATTCTGAGGTACCTATAGGGTACAGTTGATTATGGGCTCAAGTATAAGAATGATCATAATATTAACCTGTAAGGTTATGTTGATTCATATTGGGAAGATAGTGCCATAGATAGGAAGAGCACTTCAAGGTGCTGCTTCAGTATGGGATCAGGTGTGATCTCTTGGTTTAGAAGGAAGCAGTCCTGTGTGGAACTGAGTATATCCAAAGCAGTGTATTTCGCAGCTTGTTTGACTAGATTTGAGGAATTGTGGCTTAGAAAGCTACTGTCTGATTTATTTGATCTCCAGTTGGATGCTACTTGTATATATTATGACAACTAGAGTTGTGTGAATTTTTCTGAGAACCCGGTGTTCCATGACAAGTTGAAGCATATCAAGATCAAATATCCCTATATCAGGGATATGGTGTAGAGAGGAGTATTAAAGTTCCAATATGTTTCGACCGACAAGAGGATAGCTAATGTGTTGACCAAGCCATTGGCTAGAGTGAAGTTTGAGTACTTCAGGGAGAAGCTTGGTGTTCTCTAGATCGAGGTTCATTCCAAGGGGAAGTGATCAGTCTGTGATCCCTTATGACATGGTGAGATGATTGGTTCTTTCCATGGTCAAATGTAAGTGTGGAGATGCTCCGATATGATTGTGGGTTGTGTTACCAAATGATCAGTGCAGAGTCATTCTAATGTGATTGAGGGATGTGTTCCCACATGATGAGATATAAGTGCTGAAGGTCGTTCTCTAGGAGAATGGAGGCACCTGGTCAGTTACCAGGAATACTTAGCCTAGAGCTAAGAGCCATTCTGATATGATTGTAGGATTGGGTCCCACATGATTAGGTGTAAGTGTAGAGCCATTCTGATATGACTATGGGATTGGCTCCCACATGATCAGATATAAGTTCATATCCTTTCCCCGGATGATAGATGGTGTGTCCTATATTGTCGACGGATATAAGTGTAAAGACTTTCCCTGGACTATAGATGGTGTGTCATATCATGACGATAGATGTAAGTGCAGATCCTTTCTTTGGATGGTAGATGGTGTGTCCTAGCATGCCAGTAGATATAAGTGCTGAGCTCTTCCTTGGATGGTAGATGGCGTGTCTTGCTATGCTAGATGATATAAGTTTTGTTCCTTTCTATAGATAGTAGATGGTGTGTCTTTCTATGCCAATAGATGTAATTCCTAAGCCTTTCCTTGTATGATAGATGGTGTGTCCTATCATGCCAGTGGATGTGAGTGTTGGGCATTTCTGATATGGTGGTGGATGTGTTCCTCCCATGGTATAATGTGAGTGTTGGGCATTCCTTTCTGAAATGGTTGTTGGATATGTTCCTCCCATGGTTAGATGTAAGTGCTGGGTGGGACATTTTGACTTAGGGTCAGATATAAGCACTAAAGAAGACCTACATGGAGTATAGGCCTACAACCAGCATGAAAAAGGGATGGCTCTATAGAACTTCCTATGATGAGAAGAATTGAGAGATAGCATCTGTGATGATGATCCAACAGAGATGATCTAGATCCAGAGATTATCAAGATCAAGTGATGTTCCATATCTAGTGATGATGACCCAATGATGATCCAATGATGATCCAGATCCAGTAATGAAGATGACTTGAAGATGAAGATGACTTGAAGATGAATATGACTTGAAGATGAAGATGACTTGAAGATGAAGATAACTTGATGAAGATCCAAATGATACAGAGAAGAAGACCCGTGTTGATAAACTGTGTCAAGAGAATACCTTCCTAGTTAAGAGGGAGTGTTGATGTATTTGTAACTTTGGAATGTATTCATTTGTATATTTTATGTATTGTACCTCGATGTTTATTCTAGGAAGTATTTGTAATGTAATTGAGTAATATCATGCCTCGATGTTCCTATCAAGATATTCAATAATGTAAACAAGTCATGTAAAGTCATAGAGGGTAACCATCCTTACTGATCTAGGGTTAAATTCCCCCAATTGTGGGGCCCTAGAATTATTACAATCGCCTAGAGAATTCATCCCTAGTGAGTTATTGTCAAGTTGGGAATTAGTATAAATAGAGAGTGAGCCTCTCTATTTGACACACATTCACTCCCACTCAATTGTAGCACATAAGTAAGAGAGAATAAGAAGTTGGGACAAGAAAGAGAGAGAGACTACTACTGTCGGGAGATGATCTTACTGTTTTTTTTTGTTTTACTTTTGGTACTGATTCTATCTCTGATGAAGTTGTAAGGTTTTCTCCTTTATGGTTTCCCAAAAGAAAATCTTTGTGTCTATTATCTTTTGTGTTTGATTGCTATGCTTGTTACTCTCTCAGTTAAAGATCCTAAGATAATACTAGATTGAATGATAAAAATCTAACAAAGCGCAGTACATTACAGAAATAAAGGAGACTAAGCAGTATCCCAATGAAGTTGTTTGGAATTTGGAACAAATATTTGAGACACAAATGGAAAGATTAAGCTTTGAGATGAGTGATATCCAGCATACAGAATGGTTCATCGCGGCATTACTAACTCATATCATACTACCATTGATGCAACACAATATTGCGACACAGAGAGAGGCACTGTAGAACGCAATGAAGTTGGAAGCTTCTGCAGTTGGTGAGAATGCGATTGGAATCAATCAGATCTAGATTGTTACAGAGAGAAATTCCTATGGTTTGGGGTACCACAACAGACATCTTGACTCCAGAAATCAATTCTTTCCAATATGCAATAGAAATTAAATGTCTAACACTAAAGTATCAGACATCGTACTATTCTGGACGGTTGAAGTAGATCCCCGTTGAGATTTCCAATCTTCAGCTTGAATTGATAGATTACTTCCTCAATAACAAGTAAACAATACAAGCATTCTATATATCATGGTGTTAGATCTATTCTAGCATATATAACCAATAATGTACAAGCATTTGACATAATCCCATGGATAAAATATTCATTCAAACACACATTATTGGACAAGAAAAGATATTTCTATTAATATAAATCAGAGATTACAAGATACAACCTTTGATGGCACGTCTGTGAACCGGAGAAACTGAATCCCCCACTTGGGCCTCCACCACCTCAATCCTCCATCTCTCGATAGCAAGCTCACAAGCAAAAGGCAAGATTGGGAAGAAAACACTAGTGCTCCAAGGGACAAATGGATGCATACTCAAGCATAAGTTCCAGCAACAATGGACTATAGTTTCTTTGCTCTCAATTCTCTCTTATGCCTTCAATGTACCAAGGGGTTTCTTTATATAACTTTTCAAAGGGGTAATGAAAGGTTGAATCCGAGTGATCTCAAGGCATAGGGAAGGCCAAGAGTCAAATGAGTCGGATCCATGTCAAGGAAAACTCCAAAAGGATTTGGATTATACACACATCCCGATGTACGTGGTTTTAGTGGTCAAACCCACGTATATACATGCTTATATGTTTAAAATTCACGTGTATCATTTTTCATATGCTTTTAGGGATGATCAAGGAAACATAAAAGGACAAAAAATGGTCCATGGGGTCTAAGGAGTCTGCAGTGGGACAGGGGAAGGCCATACAAAGTGTGATTCACCTGGAGTGGTGAAATCAGCTATAACAAATGCCCCCTAATGTGTGAGGTCAGAGGGGTCATACGATGGCCAAAATACATTATAAGTCCATCCCAGAAGTGGAGTGATGAAGGATCCCAAATGGAAGACCAACCACCCAATCAACATAGTACAATAATACAACTCTGCATATAACTGCAAATACATATAACAGTCTCGGATACATAAGAGTACAATGGCCATGAATAGGCATGATACATGATATCACATATGTGGTCATAGCCACATGCAATATGCATAGATCATAATCTCCATGATGAAGATATACATAGGACCGTGATCTCCATAATGGCTGAAGATATAATAGATCAAGATCTCCATAGTGGCTGGAAATATCTTACATATACTGGAATCAAGTCACGAGAGCTGAAATCTCATGAAAAGTGGCACGATCAAGGAGGTATCATATAAGAGATGCCACCAATCTGGAAAGTATTCTATAGAAACCGCTACAAGTACATGTCCTACTATGTGAATAGAGGTGTCAAGGTCGAACATAGTAGTCTATCGTCTGATTACTGGTCATTAATGTATACCGTTAAGAGACATGAGATCACCCACCAATAATGAAAATGGGAATCAAGGTACTAGAGTGCAAACTAACAAGTGTGAAGAAATGTGTTGAGGTTGAACACTTGAGAGGATCCATTGATCAGGGGACATTGATGTATTCCCAAAAACTGTCGATGGAGAAAGAACCTGCCACTGATGACTGCAAGTCTCAAGGAACTCAAAAGGACTCTAGATTCCAATCCTAGAATAAATGATTTGGAGTCAATGGGATGAAATCCGCTGGAAGGAGGGCATTAAGGCATCCCCCATCATCCAACACGAGGTACTCAGCAAATCTGTATAATGTGGAAGGACTCGATCAAAGGGTGCATGAACCAGTAACTGTACTAGGAATGGGCGACATGCAAAGTCAAGATAACTAAGGAATGGCTGACTCAGGCTTCAAATTCCTTTGAACAAGAGCATAACGGCGTATGGTGACTGAATGAAGGCAGCATAGACTTGATATACAAATAGGGACATCTCTACGACAAAGGAGGCATCAACAGAGGCTCCATAGGGATTGGAAGCTTAACCAGTCGGTGGAGATAAACTCAGAGAAATGAGTACAGCTCCTAAATTCAAACTATAACCCAACCAATGGATGTGATATACAGTGCTTTGTTCGAAGGCGACACGACTCGACAGCTGCCACAGATAACATCTTTCCTTGTCCGGCTTTTTGGTTTTTTAATTTTTTTGGACTTTTTCTGTTATTTAAAAAGCTTGAAAAAAGAATAAAATAGCTTTATAGTTACATACTAGGAGGAGACGAGTGTCATAAGGGAAAACAAACTAGTTCCAAGCACTGGAACATACCTATGCTCAATGCAAGGATACATGTGCAGGATATCGACACTCGGGGGAAAATCCCCTCCCGGTAAATAGGAAATCAAGCTGTGAAGGATATAAAAAATGGCTCTCCATGGTTAGACATGAGACAAGCTCGGGATATATGGCTGAAACACAATGTCAGGGGAGCTGGCATAAAGCTCAATAAGGCAGGAAAAGCTCATGATAATGCATTCACAACTTGACATGAGGGAGCCCTGAAGGAAATAGGCCAACAAAAGATCAAGAGGAGTATGAGGCTCTTGCGAAATGTCATGGCAGTACTATACAACGGAATCCCACACCCTAAAGGAGAAAACGTCAGCATGGGAACCAAATGCAAATAGGGCGCTAACTAGGGTACCCATGTAAGGTAAGCCTCTACCACTCATATCATACCACTTCTAAAGTAGCAAGAAGGTTCCGTGACATAACAAAGTGGGTTTGTACCTAAGGTCATGATGAGATGGTCATAAGGTTATGCAAAATGCAAACGGTGATGAAACCTAACCTATATGCCAGTTTAGACATGATACCTAAGATCGATACGAACGGGTCAATCCAATGGCTGAAACGACATTGAAAAAGGTCTTCTACATCATGAATTATGTAAAAAAAATGGTCCAAAATGGTTAGCAAATGTCGAAACTATAGGAAAGGGGGTAAAAATTTTCAAATATTTGAAAATTTTCTATAAATAGTAAACAATTCAAAATATTATAAATCATTTGAAACTTTTACCCATTTGAGCTCTGATTTTCAATAGGAAATTCCAGGAGATCTAGTAGGCGGAATCCACTACCGTTTCTTTCAAGTATTTACTCATGCTCTCCTCTTGCATTTTGATACAATTTTTTATGAATTTTCATGGTCAAATAATGTTTCTAGGCCATCCTAAAATGAGCGGTACATCCCACACGGAAATCGGGGTTTTTTCCATGTATAGGGCTGGATATATGTGGAAAATGGCCTCAAACCCTCGTACATATGCGGCTGTTTTGAAAATAGTCACGTATGAGGTCGCGCATATGGTTTTTTCAATAAACTAATGGGAAAATTTGCAATTTCTTGTGTAGGATGGTCCTAGAGTGGAGAGAGCATGAGCATGGTGAAGTAGAGGAAGCAGTAAGGGCCGACTTAATGGCTCAACAAGCTCTACGTGCATGTGGACTCTACAAGTTTTAGTGTCTTGGTTGCTTGAGGGCCAAAACACGACTATTATAGATGCTGGTGGATTATTGGGATCCAGACTCGGATTCCTTCCATATAGATGGGATGTCCCTCACCATATAGGTGGAGGAAATATACTTTATCACCGGGATTTATAGATGAGGGGAAGTGGTGAAACTTTGTTCTCGTGGTGGGCCAGGAGGTGGCCTGACTATCGACAAGTACATTGTAATGTACTATTATCCAGACACCGAGAAGGTGGGGAGTCAAGTCCCTACCAATGTTATACATGTGTTAGGCCTAAATGCCATATTATTGAAACTGGGCAGGATAGCAGGCTTGGCATCACTCCACCAGGCCTCACGACCTCTGCTGTTCTATGCAGTGGAGTGCATGAGACCCACGATCTACGATTGGAGTACTACAGTACTGAGCAACATGAAACACCAACTCAGTGAGTGTAAGGTAGACAGGGTGCGAAACTTCGGGTTCAGCAGTATTTTGAGCATGTTTTTCTTCGAGTGTGTTCCAGGATTGAGCCCCAGAGTGGACGTTCCTCTTCACGGGGTTCGATATCCGGCCCAACGGCATTGGGCAGATGCTATGCCCAGACTGGGGGGTGGTAGGGTGGCCAACCCATATCCAGCTGACTTCTTTCCGTGGTGGCGACGACAGATAGTTTCCATCAAGGACTACCCCTATGCAGGGATATATTTCTAAGGGGACCCGGACATGCCGTTACCACCAGGATCGGCATATGGTGATATAGGTAACAAATCTAGACCCTCTCTTTTTAAATTTTGAGTTATTTAATTTTTTTATATTTTCTTGATTATATGGAATCAAAAAGACATATTTTTGGTTGATGATACATAGTGACATCTACCATTTGTGTGCAATTGTAGGACCACAGTGTCCAGAGGGCTTCCCTCATCATAGATGGAGGGGAAGAGGAGATGACATCATGGGTGTGGATGCGAAGCGAATGTTCCAGAGCATTCATACCAACTTTGTGACATTGACACATAGAGTTCCCATGGCGCAAGTCAAGGACTTGCCTGAGGCCATGCAGCGACAGGTGGTGGGTGTACCATGCGCATGGGTGTATTTATTCTGACAAATAGCTAGAGCCGTAGTGACATTCCATGATCACAACCCTCCTCCTCCTCCACAGGATTAGACACTTGGGAGTGTATACATTTTGTACGACCGTGTATTATATGATGGTGGCTTGAAAGCCCCAATTTTGTATCATGACTGACTATGTAGTATCACATTTTTTATGTATATATAAAAATCTTTATGGTGATCGATTTATTTATTTACATGTGTAGAAATTGTGTTTGTGATTAATTTATTGTGAATGAAACAAATGCCAATATAACACGTAGTTAGCATATGAGTTAGCAACTTGATTATTATTTCTTGGAATGTGTATATATGTTATATTGTCAAATTGATGTTCTAACAATCTCACATGCAAGAACCTTCTCAATAACATCGGATCTCTAACATGGTACAAACCATTGAGCTATGACACTACTAACTCCGAATGAGGACGTACCTCAAGAGATAGAATGCCATGTAAAATGGCATCCTGTAGAAGCTCAATAACATCATTGTATTCAGCAACATTGTTAGAAGATGGCCGTAGACATACACCTCCTGAAGACAGTACCTGACCCATAGGAGTATAAATCACCCAAGCAGCAGAGGTTGAGTGTTGAGTGTGACATCTTGCACCATCCATGAATCCTATGTAGGTGGAACATTCCATTGACATCTTCCAAAATAAATGGAAACTAATCAAAAACTCGATCATGATAAGAAAAAGACCTAACTATGCAAAGTTGTACAATAATATACAATAAGCAGCCTTGGATAAAGATCATGCATAGTATTTTTTGAGATAGAGCCCATTTCTAGGCTCCGCCAAGGTTGTTCCTTCGTAATCTACTAACTCATATGCACCCTTCTCTAACACATGCTTGACCACGTAAGGACCATGCCACATAGGATTAAATTTCTCTGCGCCCAAGGGTTCTTTCGGTTGATACCACAAAAGGACCAAGTATCCTTCACTAAATGCCCTTGGACAGATAGATTTATTGTACTGGACCTTAACACAACGTTTATTGACTTCTAGAGCCACCAAGTCATCCTGAAGCTGCTCATCAAGTTGCTCAAGGTGAACTAAATGCTCCTCCAATGGGGAAGTGTCCGGTAAGAGTTCCATAGCTAGCTTCAACGAAGAAATTTTGCATTCAACCGGTAATATCGAATCCACTCCATGTACAAGCTGATATGGAGAAAAACCAGTGGAAGTCTTAACAGCGGTTCGATATGACCACAAAGTAGGATATAACATAATGTGCCAATTATTCTTGCTTTGTGCGATGGTTCGTTGGAGAATGGATTTGAGTGATTTATTCAATGCCTCAACCTATCCATTCACTTGGGGGTAGTAAGAAGATGAATGCTCTTGATTATACCCTAAATTGGTGTAAGGTTTTCCATTACACCAAAACCTATAGATTTGGTGAACATTTGAAACCCATCACAAGGCCCTATCACCAGGAGTGGTGGTTAAACCACTTGTTTTTTATATTCCCAGAGGTGCGGCGGTTATACCATGTGGAGGTACCCGATACTCCAACACCCCTCCTTCAGCGTAGCTCGGGGGAATTGAACCTAAGACCTCAAGTCTGATACCATGTGGAAATTAAGGCCAGCAATAGATTAATTTTACTCACAACAATTAACAATTGATCATGCAAAATTGCTCACAAAAGAGACTGGAAATGGAGCTGTAACACTAAACTGTATTATGTAAGTGTACAATAGCCAACCCTGTAATAACATAGGCTTATAAATAAATAGAATACATTAGGAAATCAAATGCATGAGGAAGCATCCAAATCTAGCATAAAGCAGGCTTACAAAAAATAAGCAAATCCCCCATAGGTGTAAAAAGCTGATCCCAAATCTGTCATGGAGCTCACGAATTGGAAAGGGTGCATGGGAAAGCTAAAGAGTGATGAAATGGAAGCTCATACATGCTTTTTCATGGATAAAAGAGTGGAGGATGAAGAGGACAAAAAACTAGTTCACCTCACCTAGTCTAGCTTTCCTATGTGCCTTAAAACACTGAAAAAGCAGGCAATAAAGCAGAAAAAGCAGATAGGCACCTAGGAGGCTAGGAATAAAGTAGATTTGATTCCTAAGGATTTCCCAAGTGCTACATGAGTCAAATATGGCAAGTTTGACCTCTATGGATAGGCAAATAACAACTTGCACAAGGTGGGACACATGAACTAGGCAAATAAGATAAAAATAAATGAATTAATGTCTAAGTGGGTAAACTATGGGTTGATTAGTCTAACATGTTGTAGTATCGGGTACCTCCACATGGTATAACCACCGCACCTCTGGGAATATAAAAAACAAGTGGTTTAACCACCACTCCTGGTGATAGGGCCTTGTGCTGGGTTTCAAATGTTCACCAAATCTACAGGTTTTGGTGTAATGGAAAACCTTACATGGTATCAGATCCATTGTAGGTTGTTTCTCTCCTTCAAAAATTGTTTTGCAGGTTCGACATCAAATACTGGGAGCCTTCTACTGACAGCCGGGACAGATTTTCTAGAGCTATGGATCAATCACAGAAAACTATCTTGACTCCTTTAAATTTATTTGAATGGAAAGCAAAGATGGAGATACTGTTGAGAGTGAAAGGCCTCTACAGGGTGACTATGGAAATAGAAGCAGAGCCCAATGCAGTAGCAGAGTAGATAAAATGGCACAACAGGAGAAATGAGGCTTATGGCCTCCTGTGCCTGAGTATTTCCAAATACCTCCTTTTCCATCTTGATGGATTGACATCACCGAATGAAGTATGGGAGAAGCTTGCTGATATTTTTGGAAAGATAGATGAGATGAGGGGACATCAAATCGAGAATGAGCTGATTTCTGTGAGTCCAACAAGCTTT
The DNA here is from genome assembly GCA_001517045.1 of Pseudotsuga menziesii. NCBI lineage: Eukaryota > Viridiplantae > Streptophyta > Pinopsida > Pinales > Pinaceae > Pseudotsuga > Pseudotsuga menziesii. The sequence continues at coordinate 400,265 of LPNX011216339.1, forward strand.
GAATCCCTACAGCTATATTTCTCTAAGTTCAAAGCACTATTTTTGCAGCTGAAATAGTGTGGTATTGAAAAGAAAGATGATCAGCTCGTACTGGCCATCCTCTCGAAGCTGGGCCCTGATTATTCAGTGTTTGTTTTGACCTTCTATGCCACAAAACTGACAGCTCAAACCTGGAAAATGCCTAGCCTTACAGATTTCATGGAATCTCTCACACAAGAACAGGACAAGCTGGTGATGATGGGCACCATCAAACCATCCAAAGATCAAGCTTTGATTGCTAGATATTTGAGGGTGGATTCAAAAAGCAAAAAGAAAGCTAAAAATCCACCTGAGCAAAAGAGAGACAAGAAACAGTCTCCGGAGGATCAACAAGGTCCCAAGAAGAATAACCAGAAGAAGAAGAACAAAGGTGAAATGAACAAGTGCGCATACTGCAATAAGGGAAATCACCATTAGAGGAAATTTCAACTCAAAATGGGCCTCCTAAAATGAACTACTAAAATAATAGTTAAAATAATAAAATAATATTTATTAATTTTGGAGGAAGAAAAGAAAAAAACTACTCTTTTGTTTGTATTTTTGACATATCTCCCCGTGTTTTTACTCAAATTTCGATCGGGAGAGCTCGTTGGATGTGGAATTAAATTCCGCATCCAACGAGTACCCACTTGGTATACTTTTGACAGACCCCGCTACCCCAAAAACAAGAAATGCCTGAAAAAATGGAATGATGATGTCATCATTCCATTTTTTCAGGTATTTCTTGTTTTTGGGGTAGCGGGGTCCGTCAAAAGTATGCCGAGTGGGTACTCGTTGGATGTGGAATTAAATTCCACATCCAACGAGCTCTCCCGATCGAAATTTGAGTAAAAACACAGGGAGATATGTCAAAAATACAAACAAAAAAAGTAGTTTTTTTTATGATACCTATCCCCAAATTTATATTAAAAAAGTGTTTAAGACCTATATGGTATTTCAAATTTAAAGCAATTTCATTGGCTAACACATGATGACATGGAATTTGAATAAAAGTTAAAAGGCTCATTTTGAGTTGAAATTTCCTCTAATGACTGAAAGCTCTTGTATGAAAAAGCAGATAGACATGCTGACCAATCTCCTGGAGAAGAATGGCATCTCCCTTCCAGAAATCTCAAAGAAGAGAGAAGGAGGATCAAGTTCCGATGACAGAGAGAGAGGTCATGCTCTAGTTGCTGGCACATCAAGCTCACCCAGTTTTATCATAGATTCTGGAGCTTCAAGACACATGGTTTCGACTAAGGAGGCCTTCTCCTCACTGGATATGTCGAAAGGACCATCTATTGTACTGGGATATGACTCTCTCATTGAAAGTAAAGGAAAAGGAAGGATAGATCTTGATCATGGTCAGTTCAGCAATGTGCTATATGTCCCTGGTCTCGCCTCCAACCTCCTGTCAGTGTACCAGATGACCCACACTGTGTCTCCTAAGAAGGTCATATTCTCCCCCGATGAAATTGAGATCACAGATATTTCAACTGGTAGAGTCATTGCAAAAGGATTTGCGAATCATGCTCAAAAGGTATACATGTTCTTACACTTCCTACCTTACTCAAAACCCTCTGCTCTTCTCATTCATGCTAATGAAGCTAGCAAGCTGTGGCATGAAAGATTTGGCCATCTAAATTACAAGTATCTGTCTGATCTTAGTGAGAAATAAATGGTCATAGGGTTGCCCAAGATAAAATTTTCCAAAGGAGTCTGCCAAGGTTGTATCCTAGGAAAACACCCAGAGCATAAGTTTGAGAGAGCTAGTCATGAGAAAACCTCTACACCCCTTGAGATGATCCATAGTGGTGTTTCTGGTCCATTCCCTCATATGTCTATGAGTCAGGCCAAATATGCATTGACCTTCATTGATGAATTTTCCAGGTATTGTTGGGTTCACTTCCTGAAACACAAGTCTGAAGTTTTTGGCCTATTCAAAGTCTTTAAGGCTTTGGTTGAAAACCAGTCTAGAAGGAAACTCAAGGCCCTTAGATCTAAAAATGGTGGTGAGTATGTCAAGTCTAAGTTTATTAACTATTGTGTAGATTCAGGTATTTATATGCAGCATTCTATCCCTTACACACCACATCAAAATGGTGTTGCTGAGAGGAAGAACATATCACTGAAGGAGATGGCAACATGCATGATGGAGGCCAAAACCTTGCCACCAAAGTACTGGGCCGAAGCTATCAATTGTGCAGCCTATATCTAGAATAGGGTGCCTCACAAATAGCTTGATGGTATGACTCCCTTCGAAGCATGGAGTGGGCACAAGCCATATGTGACCCATTTCAGGATTTTTGGCTCAAAGGCATGGGCTACAATCCTGACAGAGAAGAGGAAGGCTTTGCAGCCCCAAAGCCAAGAGTGTCTTTTTGTTGGATACTCTAAAGATTCAAAAGGGTACAAGTTGATAAATTTGAGCACAAATAAATCCTTCATCGAAAGGTGTGTTCAGTTTGAAGAAGAACCCCTTGCAGAAGTGGAAGTTGGTGAAGCCTCTTCACCACCTGAACCTCAAGAAGTAAGTAAAGAGTTTGTTGAACATGCTGATTCTGATTTGTCTGATGGAGATGAGTTTATTTCAGAACCTAAAATCCCCACAAGGCCAAAATGGGCAGCCAAGACACTACATGCAGCAGGTGAGCTAGTTGGGTATCCCAATGACCCAAGGAGGACTAGATCTCACTTTGAGAGTGGTCTGTTCATGAAGGATCCTATGTTTGCTAAAAAATGCTATTTGATGGTGGAGTCTGATCCTCAAACATATGAAGAAGCAAAAGGAGATCCAAGATGGCAAACATCCATGAAGGAGGAGTTCAGCTCACTCCAGAAGAGCAACACATGGGAGCTAGTGGATCTTCCCCCAGGGAGAAAACTAGTACAGTGTAAGTGGGTCTATAAGACCAAATTTGCTGCTGATGGTTCACCACTGAAGTACAAGGCCAGATTGGTAGCCAAGGGCTACTCATAGGTTCATGTCATAGATTACAATGAGACCTTTTCCCCAGTGGCAAAAATGGACTCCATCGGGCTAGCTCTAGCCATTGCAGCCTCAAGGCAATGGGAGGTACATCACATGGATGTAAAATGTGCCTTTCTGAATGGAGATCTCATTGAGGAGATATATACGCAGCAGCCTCAAGGTTTTGCTACTAACCCTTCTCTTGTGTGCAGGTTGAGAAAGTCATTGTATGGGCTAAAGCAAGCCCCCAGGGCTTGGTATGCCAAGATTGATAGCTTCTTGCTATCACTGAATTTTGTTCGGTGCAAATCAGATCCAAATGTATATTTTAAGTTAGTTAATGGTTCATTAATGATCATTGTGTTATATGTTGATGACCTCCTCATTACAGGAAGCTCACAGGCTGAGATTGCTTCCTTAAAAGGAGCTATGAACTAAGCCTTCTCCATGACAGGTTTGGGGCTTTTAAGTCAATTTTTGGGGCTTTAGATATCTCAAACCAAATCTGGAATCAAGGTGCACCAGTCCAAATATGCCTTGGACTTTCTAAACAAATTCAAAATGAAGGATTGCAAATCAAGCAAAACTCCTTTCCTTTCAGGGGTAAAGCTGGAAGAAGTTGATTCTTCACCGATGGTAAACAATACACTGTATAGGCAATTGATTGGCTGTTTGTTGTATTTGACACATACTCAAACTGATATTTGTTATGTAGTAAGTGTGGCTTCTAGATTCATGGATCAGCCTCAAGAGATCCATTGGAAAGCAGCCAAAAGGATCCTAAACTTTGTTCAGGGAACAAGGACACATGGGATCTTCTATAAGGCAAAATCTGATCTTGAGTTGATTGGATTTACTGATAGTGATTGGGCAGGTGATAGCACAGACAAAAATTCCACTTCAGGAAATGTGTTCATGCTTGCAAAAGGGCCAATCAGCTTGTCAAGCAAGAAACAGAGTGCCATTGCACTCTCATCTACAGAAGCTGAGTACAGCGGAGTTGTTAATGCATCAACTCAATGTTTATGGTTGCAGGGTTTACTTGGAGAGTGTGGTTTCGAACCCGAGTAATCAACTACCATCTACTATGATAACCAAAGTACCATTCGAATCTGCAAGGATCCAGTTCAGAAGCAGAGAACCAGATACATTGAGATCCATATGCACTACATCAGAGAACTTGTGCATGATGGCACCATTCACCTACTCTTTTGTTCATCTTCAGAACAAGTAGCTGATATCTTCACCAAAGCATTTTGTGAGAAGACCTTTAGCAATCTCAAATCACTGCTGGGGATTGCTGATCATGCTGTGAAAGCATGAGTGAAGACAAGATTCTACAATTTTGTTTACAGTCCATGTTTAAGGGAGGATTTTCCCAAGTTGGTTTTTCCTCTTTCCTTGTTTATTTGGACATGCAGTATGTAAAGGGTGACTAAGAATTGTTGCTAGGCCCTATATTTTTGATATATTACTCATAAATTCAGGCTTAAGGGGGGGTGTTAGAATAATCAACCCATAGTTTACCCACTTAGACATTAATTCATTTATTTTTGTCTTATTTTCCTAGTTCATGTGTCCCACCTTGTGCAAGTTGCTATTTGCCTATCCATAGAGGTCAAACTTGCCATCTTTGACTCATGTAGCACTTGGGAAAGCCTTAGGAATCAAATCTTCTTTATTCCTGGCCCCGTAGGCACCTATCTTATTTTTCTGCTTTATTGCCTGCTTTTTCAATGTTTTAAGGCACATAGGAAAGCTAGACTAGGTGAGGTGAACTAGTTTTTTGTCCTCTTCATCCTCTACTCCTTTCTCCATGCAAAAGCATGTATGAGCTGCCATTTCATCACTCTTTATCTTTCCCATGTGCCCTTGCCAATTCATGAGCTCCATGATAGATTTGGGATCAGCTTTTTACACCTATTGGGGATTTGCTTATTTTTGGTAAGCCTGCTTTATGCTAGTTTTGGATGCTTCCTCATGCATTCGATTTCCTGATGTATTCTATTTATTTAGTAGCCTATGTTATTACAGGGTTGGCTATTGTACACTTGCATAATATAGTTTAGTGTTACAGCTCCATTTTCAGTCTCTTTTGTGAGGAATTTTGCATGATCAATTGTTAATTGTTGTGAGTAAAATTAATCTATTGCGAGCCTTAATTTCCACACTTGGATGCCAAATCTTCCATCATATGGTTCTGAAAGTGTGAGACATGGTCAGTGACAAGCTCTTTCGGAATCCCGAACCAAGTAATAATTTGATTGAACACAAAGTGAGCGGCTGTCTCACTGTCGGATTTTATTGTAGGCATAGCCTCAGCCCATTTCGTGAAATAATCAATAGCCACTATAATGTGATGGTGCCCCCCAGCCAATGCAGGTTGAAATCCATAAAATCGAGTCCCCACTTAGTGACAGGGAAGGTTTCAAGCATGTATTACTTGCAAACACCTGGCAAGGGTGTCACCTCTTGACCACATCAACACAATCCTTAAAGATCGACGGCCAGAAATAACCCACTCTTAAAATATTTTGAGTTGTAGAAAGCTCAGATAAATGACCACCACATGCCCCTCTGTGGCAATCATTCAGCACTACCTCATCCTCTTCATGAGTTAAACAATGTCATAAAATGGAATCTACCCCACGGCGGTACAAAGTATTGTCCACTATGAGGTAGTTCTTAGAGACATGACGTAATCATCGTCGTTCATCTCACGAGAGGTGAGTAGGGGTCTTCAATGTTTGTAAATATATTATGATATCCCCATACCATGGGTCTAATTTTGAGATTAAGAAGATGTGTTCATCAAAAAACGTATCTTCACAAACCAACTCCTCACCCTCGCTCAGGAAATACGATATAAGCTCTACAAAAATTAAAGACTTCTTCAATTTTTCCAAAACAAACTCGAGATCGAATTCTTGCAGAATAACAATCCATTTATTATACTTTCCCCCAATCATCCTTCGGGTGAGGATGAATTGAAATGGAATGACATGGTCCAAAACCAATGTTTGTCGAAGGAGAATATAATTTCTCGACTGCTGAACCACATGTACGGTAGATAAAGCAAGCTTCTAGACATGAGAATAACAAATCTCTGCATCAATAAGGTTTCAGCTCAAATAATATATGACAGGCTCTTAGAGCTCCTCATCCTCTTGAACCAAAACCATACCAATCGCCTCTAAGGATGTGGCCACATATAATAGAAAATCACAGCTATAATCTGGAGGAATAATCACCGGGGCCAATGCTAGGGCTCACTCATCCCAATAAAAGGGGGTGTCCTTCTTCAAGAGACACATGAAGCCTCTAGTCAAATTGGAAAAAGTTGAAAACAAATCTTCGTAAGAAGTTTTCCATGCCTTGCAAACACTGAAGATGACGAATATTCTTCGGGGGATACAACTGAAGTATTGCCTCAACCTTCAAAGGGTCGACTCGTATACCCTCTTTAGAAATGATGAATCCTAACAAATGCCCTGATTTCACACAAAACATGCACTTGTGAGGATTTAATCTAACTAAATAGTGCCGGCATCTTTCGAATACCAATCTCAAGTGACAAGGATGATGCATTCTCATTTGAGAGTGAGCAGCGAGGGCATCCAAAAATACCTCGATAATTGACTTGAGATCGTGGAAAATCAAGGTCATTTCCCGCTGAAATGTAGCTCTGGCGTTTTTAAGGCCGAAAGGCATTTTACGTTATGCAAATGTTCCCCAAGGACAAATAAATGCAGTATTATGTTGGTCCTAAGGTTTAATCTGTATCTGATTATACCCAAAAAATCCATCCATAAAGGAGAACACCTCGCTACCCACACACTCATCCAAAATCTAATCTATAAACGGTGTGGGGAAGTTGTCCTTAGGACAGGCACGATTGAAATCATGGAAATCAGTGCATATGCTGATCGCCCCCTGCTTCCTATCCACCGGAACAGGGTTTGAAACCCACTTCGTCAAGGGAATTGGATAGATGAAACCGGCTTTCAACAGCTTCTCTATCTCTGCCTTAATCGCAGGTGCTTTCCTAGGATTCACCGCACGTAAACATTGTCGAACAGGCTTAGCGTTGGGGTGAGTATTAATCTCATGCTCGATAATATGAGGTTCAATACCTAGCATCTCGTCGTAAGACCAAGCTAAAATATCACGGAATTCATTAAATATCTCGGTATATTCCAGAATCTCAGCATGGGAACATTCTGCCCCAATATATACATTCTCTATTGTGACAGGATTGCGAGAGATGTTGATAGGAATCGTTGAATATATGTTCGCCATGTTTCCATCAGCCATCAGACAAGGAGAGCTTAATGGAGCCACAAGACTACCAAATATCTGACTCAGAACCGCCCTAAAATCCTCACACTTTGAATGGTCAAGATCTGGAAGAAAGTACGATCTATGATGAAGTTCCTCAATAATCGCTTCATCCGAAGGGAAAACTGTATCAAGGTAGTCGTGTGCGTGAGAAGAATGTACTGCCCATGTCGGCAGCACATAAGGATCCTCCTCCTCCATCCACGAAGAGAAAGGACTAGGCCCTACAACACTCTTGATAATATCTTGATAATCTATCATAGATGCAGGAAACAACACGTTCGTCTCGACGGGTTCACTCGAAGTACTCGGTGTAAGAAGAATCCAAGGATCTTCCATATGAGTCATGCAAAAAGACACCAATGTTGTAGATTTCGAAGCCTCATCAGAACTAGATCCTATCATGAGGATTGGTGCAGGACAGCTAAAGCTTCCCATGAGGGATGGATACATTCCTACACCCACACTCCCAGTTGCCAGCTGAGAGTGCTCAACGATCGAAATCGAAGCTCCCGAAGATGCGGTAACAGAAGGATTCTTGAATGTCGTTTGATCAATCATTATGAGCTTCTCATTATGTGGAAAGCATACAACATGGAACAAGGAAGAAGCAACGGATTTAATATTGTACATCCAGTTCCTCCCCAGCAAGAGATTGTAGTCAAGGGGTGCATCAACCACCTTGACGTCTATCGCAACAATCTTCCCCCCCAAATGGACATTAAGGGAAGGAATGATGCTGTGAGGCCTAAAATATCTCCCATCGAACGCAATTAACATAGTCATTGATTTAGATAGCTCAGGAGAACCCAGACCCTTCCAACAGGACAAAGACATCATATAAGCAGCGACACCCTCGTCAATCACAGTGCGCTTGACGGTCATATTAAGACATTCTACATGAACCAAAAGAGACACATAGTAGGGCAAGCGAGGCTGAAGTCCTGCGGTTTCAAATTTGATCACAAAGGAAGAATCATCATCATTCACACCAAGGGCAGAAAGCAACGCCTTCCTTTGCGAAGGACAACTCTGAAGCACTTCCAATGCAGACATCGCACAAGGAGTGTGGCCCAAATCCTCGACAACTGAATAATTTTGGGCAGCTCGAGCATTTGGATTATGCCCTGAATTCTTAAGGACTCCCTTAGGAATGCAAGGTGCAGCCTCATCTTTATCTGTAGGTTTCTCAATGCGCAAAGGGGACCTTGGTGGATCAGGCTCTTTGCCTAGGCTGGGTTGTGACGAACCATAATCTTTCGCACAGGTCACAACTTTCATAGCACAGACCATGTTAATGCACCCACGACCACTACCCTCTGGCGGATTATCATCACTAGACTAGTCATGGGACTTCGAGATCAGATTTTGATTATGCGGTAAAGGGTTAGTTAGCACAGCTAGGCCCTGTGCCAAGAATCTCGAAGCTTCCTCAATACGAGGGCAGAAGTAAGTGAGGTGATCATGCTTATAGAACTTGCAAGGGAAAACTTAACCTTACGTTTAGATTTCTTGTCCCCCCCATCATTTCGGCCATTCTTATCATTATTGTTATCATTCTCATTCTTATTCCCGCCCTTTCGATTATTTCTACCCTTTTTTCTATTCCGCCCAGGCTGCTGGTTACCCTTTTGGTCCGACGATTGCACAGAGAGTACACTCATCATTTGGGTGGGTTGAGACAAAGCCATAGCTTGTCCTGAATCAGATTGGTTGATTGAAAATTGACTAACTTGTTTTGCAACCAAATCCATAGGTTTCACACTTGCACAGCCCACAATGCCATTGGCATGTGGTCCAGGTTTGACTTTGGGGTCGAAACTAGAACAAGGAGCATTGGGAATAATCTCATACAACAAACCAGACTGAGCATAAATCAAGTCCAGTTCCTGTGCCCTAAAAATCACTTGTTCCTCATTCTGCACTCTGGATGTGGAAACATCCTTCACTATATACAACAATAACGACCTGAGGAACCATTCGAGGAGGAACTCTGGTAGTATAAAATCTTTAATTAACCTCTTTCGTCTACACCACTCTTGAATATGATCAAAAAAATGTGTGGATTTATCTTGCCTAAATGTCGACAAGAGTTCAGTACCAACGTCATAACGCATTGGTAGCTAGAAGTGATTAATAAAAGTCATCGCAAGGTCATCGAACAAAGCGAGAGCTCCCCTAGGTAACTCTATATACCACTTCGCGGCAGGACCTGTAAGGGTGTGTTGAAATAGTCTCAAACAAACTGAGTCCTAATGTAGGAATTCAAAGAGCACCATAGGTGAAACATCGTAATGTGTTCACTCCGATCCTCTCCCGGTTTGCCCTCAAACTTAGGTATGTCCGAAGGAAGTTTGGTAGGGACAGTTGGCCAAGTCGGGTCATGAGCCACAGGATTGTTCGTCAATCTCGATAAGTCAGGAATATTAAGCGTTGTGGGGAAAGGGAGCCTAGGATGGTGAGGTTGATGGACCGCTCCTTGATTCATATAGGGTTGATTACCACCATGTCCTTGTCCATAGTGTCCTCCTCCCATATGACCTGTATAGGGTGTGGTGTGGAAGCACCATAATCCGTAGGACCTTGACTAGTACAAGCTACAAAGCCGTAATTAGGAGAGCAAGCAGGTTGTTGATACCTGCCTCGATAAGGTGAAGAACCCTGTCCATACTACGTCCCATAATAGGGTCCATAAGTCATCACATGCAATGCCCCATGAGACACTCTGTAGGTAGGAATATACACTCTGAAAGTAGGGATATAGATACCGAAAGTAGGGATATACACCCCAGAAGTAGTAACATGACCCCTAGAAGTATGAACATAGCCTCCTGAAGAAATTGGTGGTATATTAACCTGAGACACAAACGATCTAGTATCTGCAGTACGGACCTGACTCGTAGCCATATGTCAGCTTGAAGGACCATGTGAATAAGGTGGAGGATGTACATTTCAATAACTAGGGATTGAGGACAAAGGAATCTGAGTAATAATGTATGTGCTATCGCCTATCGTCGCTCATCTTGGATCTGGTATCCTAATCGGATCGCTAACCCTAGGCCTAGGAGGGATATATGATGTAACTTCCACAACTAGGATGGAAGGAGAAATGTGACTAGTGCTCCCAAACCTCTCCGCATGGTAAGGAATGACAGTTCCCCCAGGCATAGTGTTAGGCTTGAAGTCGAATTCGACATGAAATGCCAAATCATGTGTAGGGAAACCAGATATAGCATAACTACCGTAGCTAGTGCTGGCAGGTTCAAAATGAGTCTCGGCGTCCTCCGACAGTCCATACCAGTAACGCGTCAATGGGGATTCAACCCTAGAGTGAGTAGGTCTATCATGCATGGTTCAATCTCATAAATCACAGGACCTAACTCAGCCAAGTCAGGTGAAGGATCGTACATAGGAGTAAACTCCCCATCGTCTACACGAATGGGAGGAGGTGGTTCAGGAATATCCTCTAAACGCTCTCCCATGGTGTGTGAATCAATGTGTGAAATAGTCCATCTGGACTGTCAAGGTCTCTCTCCCAAAGGAGGAGGAGAAGTAGAAGGTGGAAGTCCTGCTAAATGATGAGAACAGTGAGGAGCTGCACCCGAATCCACAATGACTCAGAAAATAGAAAAGACTCTCTATTTACGTAAACCCTAGGCAAACTATTGTGCACAGAGCAATCACTAATAAAATCTAAAGCCAAATGCAGGAAAACAAGGGCTGGATAAATGAGCTCCTGAATGAAGCAGGTATGTCTCTCCTAGGAGAGGCTTGAGACTCCCATACACAACAAGTGGAGGTACGTAACCAATTATTGTGGCCCTCGGCTTCAACGCGTAAAGAGACTGTGCTGTCTGACCCCAACCTGGTCGGGACACCTGCAGAATAACCCCTGCAAAGTACCCCCTCGATATCCTAGGTAAGGCCACTAAGGTCACCTCAATATAATCAATGCTTAGGCAGACAGTCGCAGGTGGGATTGACTGTATGGGTAGGGTAGCAAAGCCCGAAACTCTCGAAAGAGCCCCCAGATATGAATACAATCCTGGAAATATCTCTGGTGCTACTCAGTTATGACTAAGGGTCATCCCAATCAATAATCGCTCACATTGCCTCGTGCTTAACCCCCTTTTGAGAGGAGGATCCTGAGAAACACTGGTTATACCAAGGATTTCGCACATTCTCCTGGACAGAGACATAGATGTTGTTGTTTAGTGATCTTGGACAATTGACTTACAATGAACTATTCGAAGATCCTAAAACCTAAGCTTGTTGGTGCACCCTAGAAAAGAAAAGACTATAATTCATTTTAATTTAGCGTTGATTTTAATTGGCTTTATGACTCAAAAAAGGGATATGACTGTGCAACTAATGGTGTTATGATGCAACATGAAGTCAAATGCACACCTAACAATCAATGCAAATGCATTGTGTCCATGAAAAAAGGGTATGATACTACGTGAAATGCACAATTCTCTTCAAATGATGAATGCAAATTTTTCCTATATGAAGTCCTAACTAGTACTCCAAAGCAAATCTAGTGCAAGTACAATGCAAAGATGCAAAATGCAATGCATGATGATAAGAAAATGTTTTTGGATTTTTTGAAATAAAAGAGATGCAAAAAGCAAAAGAATGATTCTACAACCCCTAGACTCTGCAAGGACACACAAACAACACTCAAGCAAAGCACTAAGGTAAAAGAACTCTAATGCACTAATCTCAAACAAAAAATCTAAAATGCCATGACAAGAACCTTCTTAAAAAAAATTAGCTTAAAAAAAACCGTTTCTAGTCAGAAACAGAGGTCTAAACAGACTCAGACAGTGCCAAAGGAGACTCAGCAAATATCAGAATTCACCCAGCAACCAATTAACTTCCACAAAAAGGAAAAAACAAGGGCATACATGACTGTTCGCAGTAAACCTACGTGTATACGCAGAAATCGCAGAGGAATCTGCTTGTATATGCGACAGTGAGTTAAAAACTCGCGTACAGGAAGAAAGGTGCATAAACTCAAGGAAAACAGACAGTTTGAGACAAACTTCACACCAATCAGACCCTACCCGGCATGCATTCCCCTAGACTGGACACAGAAACAAGAGAGAAAGAGAAATTCAAATTAATTGAATGCTGATAAAACAACCCCCAAAGGACAACTACTAGGAACTCCCCAGCGGAGTCGCCAATTCTGTTACAGAGAGAAATTCCTATGGCTTGGGGTACCACAACAGACAACTTGACTCCAGAAATCAATCCTTTCCAATATGCAATAGAAATTAAATGTCTAACACTAAAGGATCAGACCTCGTACCTTATTCCAGACAGTTGAAGTAGATCCCCGTTGAGCTTTCCAATCTTCAGCTTGAATTGATAGATTACTTCCTCAACAACAAGTAAACAATACAAGCATTCTATATATCATGGTGTTAGATATATTCTAGCATATATAATCAATAATGTACAAGCATTTGACATAATCCCATGGATAAAATATTCATTCAAACATACATTATTGGACATGAAAAGATATTTCTATTAATATAAATCAGAGATTACAAGATACAACCTTTGATGGCACGTTTGCGAACCGAATAAACTAAATCCCCTACTTGGGCCTCCACCACCTCAATCCTCCATCTCTCGATAGCAAGCTCACAAGAAAAAGGCAAGCTTGGGAAGAACACACTAGTGCTCCAAGGGACAAAGGGATGCAGACTCAAGCATAAGTTCCGGCAACAATGGACTATAGTTTCTTTGCTCTCAATTCTCTCTTATTCCTTCAATGTACCAAGGGGTTCCTTATATAGCTTTTCAAAGGGGTAATGAAAGGTTGAATCTGAGCAATCTCAAGGCATAGGGAAGGCCAGGAGTCAAATGAGTCCGATCCATGTCAAGTAAAAATCCAAAAGGATTTGGATTATGCACACATCCCGATGTACATGGTTTTAGTGGTCAAACTCGCGTATATACGCGCTTATAGGTTTAAAAGTCACGTTTATCATTTTTCATATGTTTTTAGGGATGATCAAGGAAGCATCAAAGGACAAAAAATGGTCCATGGGGTCTAAAGAGTCTGCAGTGGGACAGGGGAAGGCCATAGAAAGTGTGATTCACCTGGAGTGGTGAAATCATCTATAACATAGATGGAATCGAAAAACTTGATGCTCTAATTGAAAGATATTAAGAAGCGAAAATAACATCACGAGGAGCTCTGGTGCACTTGATGTGGTGTAGATGGACATACCAAAGATAAATTCTTGGATTACTAAAACTACCAATTTTCAAGAGCGATGAATCCATTAACTTCTGGAAATGTTCCATGGTGTTGTATTTTCCATGTTTATGCGCATCAACATGAAGAGTGTGGATATATGTAGAACATGGTAACAAAGTCGATGAACCTATACTGTACATTCTGCCAATTTGTTGGACATGAAGATAAGGATTTTCGTGCTTATGAACTACTCCAAGAATGAAAATACGACTCGTACAATGTGAATGGAGACGATCATCAAATGGTGCAACATCTGCATCCACGGGTGGTACATCCATCACCTCAACCACAGTTTGTACCACAGTCACAACCGTAGATGTAGTTTGTATCGCAGCCATAGTTACAATAGAATTTTGTGCCACAACCACAATATAATCATATGTAGATGGATCCATAGCAGCCACAATATGTTCAGCCACAACAGTACATTCAATAGTATCTGAATCCCCCACAGCATCAATTCAATCAACCATAGTATCAGCAACAAGGAGGATTCTGTAGAGGATTCTGAGGAGGACGAGGTGGATGATTTGGTGGAGGAGGAGGACGAGGTCACGGACCAGTGAAATTTTACATTTGCATCATATTTTGACATTATGAGAGAGATTTACCACAATTGCAAGTGCAATGTACATATTGTATCCCTGTCAATCACACCACCAAGAATTGTCCACAGTTGATTGCAAAGTGGCAGGCCTGGATTGTGCCTCAGTTGCAAAACCAGAATCAGAATCAATTGCAAAACCAACATCAACTTTAGAAGTAGAACCAAAATGTGAATCACAATGTGAATCAACCTATGAGTCCACTAATGAACCAAAATCAGGGACCGATTGTTGCGACGATTTTAGTAAAACCAAGAACACAAGATGTTGATATTGCTATCATTAGTCATGGAGTACAGATGATGGGAGATGATAGGCTGTGTCTACAAATTTGGTTGGATGCAAAGAATAAGGTGTGATTTGACATTGATGTTGAAACAGACACATTTTTTTAAGTGCGAGACACAACAGGAAGAAATCCTAGTAAGTTTCCTATCTATGAGATGTTGACTTCTTTTGCTTCCACCTCAGTAGCAGGACCATCGCAGAATCATGGTACCTTGAAGTATTTTCTTAAAATTTGTTTGATGTTGGTGAGAGATCCTAATGCTCTTGCCGAGATAAGGGTCAGAAAGAGTCCATAGTGAATGGTTTACATAAGAGAAAGACGAGAAAAGAGATGAGCATCAACATTCAAATTGGAGACTATGAGGTAGATTTCGTCATATTGGATCTAGGCTCAGAATTTAATATTCTGAAAAGGAATACATGGAAAAATACGGGGAGCCCTAAGTTTGTTTGGTCCCCTGTACAACTACTACTAGCTAACCAGGCCATAGTAACACTAATTTGGAGAGTTCTGGAACTTCCTGTGGAATTCGAAAGGATGAAAACTTATGCAGATTTTGATTTCATTGATGTTTTTGATGGTGAAGGTTCCTATCCTGTTTTGTTGAGAATTGGATGGGCCAATGATAGCTTGGTGGGGATTAAATTTAAGAAATGTGCTATGACTTTTGAAAACCACGACATTAGGGTTATCGCCCCGATGGATCCAATGGAAGGGTGAAGGTCTATTGAGCTGGTGAGGGATGAAGCTTTAAAAGGCTCGGATCATGCATATAACATCTCGAAGGATTAAATACACCCGATAGTTGATGGTGATCTCGGTTGGTGCAGCTCCAACTTTGCATCTTTGACTCTAATGATGCGCTAGAGAATTGGTAGAATCGCATGTAGGAGGTGTTTCTAAGAAAGTGGTATGATCACAAAGTGATTTTGCCGATTTGCAACTAAGACTGTTAACTTACCAATATATGAAGGATTACCTAAGTTACCCAAGTTTCTTGTTGAGTTTGAAGAAAAAGTATCAGAACCACAACAGTTGCTAGTATTGGATGAAGTGTTGAAGGCTACTCTAGCACACTAGTGGGAGACCCATAAGAATTCGATCACTGGTTGGTCGCAGTGTCAAATATTGATGACTATTCACTTGGGTAATGTAGAAGTGTGCTATGTTGGACAGTACGATGGGAAGAATACTCCTAGTGCTCATTTGATCAAGTGTCAGACCTTGTGGGAATCACGGCCAAATGATGAGTGGGTCCATGCATTTATTCCCACATTGGATGAGATTCCATGATTGTGGTATGTCTCAGTTGAGTTGTGTAGAGATATTACTACATGGGAAGTGTTGACAGTTTGTTTTACTCACACCTTCAATTTCATGGATACTAACCCAGAGCTTGACAATTCTCAGTAGATTATCTGTGATGTGGTTTTGAAGGTATTATTGGCTACATATCTGGTGGATCCTCACATGCAATGTCCATTGAAATCAATGATAGAATTTTATAATGTAACTGAAGAGCCTGAGCATGGTGATGATTTGCAGAATATAAATATTCTAGAGACAGAATGAAGTTGAGATGTCGCAGCATTTGATGTATCGACCATTAAAAATTAGGAATTTCCATATTGGAATGGAGGAGAACCAAAAGTTTATGAATATTGGGGACTAATAAGATGAATACACCATGGCAAAGATCACAGATTTGTTGCATGAATTTGAATATTTATTTCCTACGATTTTTTCTGACATGAAGGGATTATTGGGAGACTTGGGAGAAATGAATATTATGTTGAATCCAAATGCGACGCCAGTAAGGTAGAGGCTGTATCGCCTGAATCCACGATACAAAGAGAGGTTCAAATCTAAGCTCGATATGATGCTATTTGATGGAATAATTGAGCCAGTAGAAGAATCAGAATGGACCAGTCCTGTGGTTGTCCAAGATAAGAATCTAGGTGAGGTCATGATTTGTGTTGACCTAAGAAAATTGAATGATGCCTGTATGTATGATCCATTTCTAACACCATTCACTAACGAGGTGCTAGAAGGAGTAGGAGGTCAAGAAATTTATTCTTTCACGAAAGGTTTTTCGAGATAGCACCACGTCAGTACTGTAAAGGACGATTGCCACAAGACAACATTTGTTACTAAAATGGGTTGACTTTAGTACACCATGATTTTGTTTGGGATGAAGAATGTGCCGGCAATATTTTCTAGGGTTTCTATCGCCGCATTCAAGGACTTTATTTATAATTTTATGCAAATTTACATGGATGACTGGATAGTATATGGATTGATCATAGATCATTTGGCGAACTTGTGACCAATGTTGGAGTGATGTCGACATCATTAGACCCCACTGAACCCAAATAAGTGCATTTTTTGTGCACCATTTGAGATGATGTTGGGTCACATTCTTTGAAATCAATGACTATTGGTTGACCTTGTGAAGATTGCGCTGATTTTGAGATTTCCACCATTGATAAATGTAAGCAGTTGAGAGCGACACTAGGATACACATGATACTACTGCAAGTTTATCCATGGTTATGCTCTGATTACTACTCAAATGGAAAATTTACTCAATAAGGATGCAGCATTTGTGTGGAGTCAGGAGTGTTAAGTAAGTTTTGAGATGCTAAAGGCCAAGATGGATTCTGCACAAATACTAGTTTTTCTTTATTGGAACAAGGAGTTCCATGTCCATGTGGACGCATCATCCATTGCACTAGCAATGGTTCTTGTGCAATCAGGAGAAGGATATATTCATCACTTGATTTCTTTTGCTAGTCTAAATCTGTCGTCTACAAATAAAAAAACACTACCACAGATAGGTAAGGTCTAGCGATGGTATATGCACTACTGAATTTTATGAAATACCTATTGGGAGGTCATTTCAAGATGTTTACGAACTATTATGCTTTGAAATACCTTGTCAATAATCCTATGTTGGGGAAGAAGATATGCTGCTAGATACTTCTCTTTTAGGAGTTTGATTTGAAGATAATTGTGAAGCTGTGTCACTTGAACATGGTATTGATGTATTTGTAAATTTAGAATGTATTCACCTCTATATGTTATGTCTTGTACCCTGATGATTATTTTGGGAAGTATCTGTAATGTATTTGAGTGATGTCATCCCCTGATGTTCCTATTGGGAGATTCAATAATGTAAACAAGTCATGTCAAGTCATTGTGGGTAACCCTCCTATTGTTCAAGGGTTAAAGTCCCCACGGTAGCGGGGCCCTAGGGTTATTAGACTCTCCTTGAGAATTCAGCCCTAGTAAGTTATTGTCAAGTTGGGAATTAGTATAAATAGAGAGTGAGCATCCCTATTTATCACACACTCACTAACACTCAGTTGTAGCACATAGCTGAGGAAGAATAATTTGTTGGGGCTAGAAAGAAAGAGGCTACTGCTGTCGGGAGATCATCTTACTGTTTTGGGGTTTTACTTTTGGTGTTGATTCCATCTTTGAGGAAGTTGCGAGGCTTTATCCATTTATTATTTCCCTAAGGAAAAACATTGTGTTCATTTTCTCTTGTGTTTGATTGTTGTGCTTGTTATTCTCTTAGTTAAAGATCCTAATATAATGCTAGCTTAAATGATAAAAATATAACATGGTATCAAAGCTAACCTAAGAAGAAGACACTATTCAGCTATGGAAACTGAAACTGTTGATTATATATGCTAGAATAGATCTAACACCAATATATATAGTATGCTTGTCCTTTTTACTTATTATTGAGGAAGTGATTAATCAATACAAGATGAAGTTGGAAATCTCAATGGGGATCTACTTCAACCGTCCAGAATAAGGTACGAGGTCTGATCCTTTAGTGTTAGATATTTAATTTCTATTGCATATTGGAAAGGATTGATTTCTGGAGTCAGGCTGTCTGTTGTGGCACCCCAAGCCATAGGAATTTCTCTCTGTAACAGAATTGGTGATTCCAAGGGGTCTAAGGAGTCTAAGGACAAAAAATGGTCCAAGGGGTCTAAGGAGTCTACAGAGGGACAGGGGAAGGCCATACAAGTGTGATTCACCTGGAGTGGTAAAATCAGCTATAACAAATTCCCCCTAATGTGTGAGGTCAGAGGGGTCATACGATGGCCGAAATACATTATAAGTCCATCCTAGAAGTGCAGTGATGAAGGATCCCAGATGGAAGAGAAACCACCCAATCAGCATAGTATAATGATACAACTCTTCCCATCTTACACTCACTGAGTTGATGTTTCATGTTTCTCAGTAGTGTAGTGCTCCAGTCATAGACCGTGGGTCTCATGCACTCCACTGCATAGAACATCAGAGGCCGCGAGGCCTGGTGGAGTGAAGCCAAGCTTCTTATCCTGCCCAATGTCAATAGGATGGCCTTTATGCCCAGCACATGTATAGAACTGGTTGGGATCTGACTCCCCACCTTGTCCATGTCTAGATAGAAGTACACCATGATGTACTGATCTATAGTCAGGCCACCCCTGGGCCCACCATGAGAACGAAGGTTCACTACTTCCCTCCATCGGGAAATTCTAGTAATAAGTATATGTCCTCCACCTCTATGGTGAGGGACATCCGATCTATCTGGAAGGACTCAAAGTTTGGATCCCAGTAATCCACCAACATCTGCAATAGTCTTTGTTTTTCCCTCAAGCCACCAAGACACCAAAATTTGTAGAGCCCACATGGACGTAGCACTTTTTGAGCCATTAGATTAGCCCTTGCTGCCTCCTCTACATCACCATGTTCATGCTCTCTCCATTCTAGGACCATCCTGAACAAAAACATGCAATTTTTCCCATTAGAATACTCAAAAAACCTCATGCACAGCCACATGCGTGACTATTTGCCAAAAATCCGCGTATGTACGCGACTGTGAGGGCATTTTTTGTGTATATCCAACCCTATACACAGAAAAACCCTTGATTTCCGTGTGGGCTGCAATGCCTTTTTTAGATTGGCCTAGAAACCTCAAATGACCATGGAATTTAATAAAAATTGCGTCAAAATGGAAGAGAAGAGCATGGGTAAGTACCTGGAAGAAACGGTAGTGGATTCCGCTGCCTAGATCTCCTGGAATTCGTTGTTGAAAATATGAGCTCAATTGGGTAAAATTTTCAAATGTTTTATAATGTTTTGAATTTTTTACTATTTATAGAAATTTTGAAAATTTTGAAAATTGTTACCCCCTTTCCTATAGTTTGGACCATTTTTTTACCTAATTCATGATATAGGAGACATTTTTGAGTGTCGTTTCAGCCGTTGGACTGACCCATTTGTGCCGATCTTAGGTGTCATGTCTAAACTAGCATATAGGTTAGGTTTCATCATCGTTTGCATTTTGCATGACCTTATGACCATTTCATCATAGCCTTAGGTACGAACCCACTCAACCATGTCACAAAACCTTCTTGTTGTTTTAGAAGTGGCATGGTATGAGTGGTAGAGCTTTACCTTACATGGGTACGCTAGTTAGCGCCTTATTTGCATTTGGTTCCCATGCTGACGTTTTTTCCTTTACGGTGTGGGAGTCTGTTGTATAGTACTTCCATGACATTTCAGAAGAGCCTCATACTCCTCTTGGTATTTTCCTAGCCTATTTCCCTTGAGACTCCCTTATGTCAAGTCTTAATTGCATTATCATGAGCTTTTCCTACCTTATTGAGCTTTATGTCAGCTTCCCTGACATTGCATTTCAGCCATATAGCCTAAGCATTACTCATGTCTAGCCATGCATAGCCATTTTATATATCCTTTGTAGCTTGATTCCCTTTTTACCGGGAGGGGATTTTCCACCGAGTGTCGATATCCTACACATGTGTCCTTGCATTGAGCATAGGTATGTTCCACTGCTTGGAACTAGTTTGTTTGCCCCTATGACACTCATCTCCTCCTAGTTTGTAACTATAAAGCAATTTTATTCTTTTTCAAGATTTTTAAATATTTGAAAAAGTCCAAAAAAATCAAAAAACCAAAAAGCTGGACAAGGAAATATGTTATATTTGGCAGTTGTTGAGTCGTGTCGCCTTCGAATAGATAAATGTATATCACATCCATTGGTTGGGTTTGTAGTTTCAATTTAGGAGCTGTACTCATTTATCTGAGTTTATCTCCATCAACTGGTTAATCTTCCAGTCCCCATGGAGCCTCTGTCGATGCCTCCTATGTCGCAGAGATATCCTAGTTTTGTATATCAAGTCTATGCTGCCTCTATTTAGTCACCATTCACCGTTATGCTCTTGTTCAAAGGAAGTTGAAACCTAAGTCGGCCATTCCTCAGTTATCTTGACTTTTCATATCGGTCATCCTCGGTACAGTTACTGGTTCGTGCACCTTATGATCAAGTCCTTCCACATTATACAGCTTTGCTGAGTACCTCGTTTTGGATGATGGGGGATGCCTTAATGACCTCCTTCCAACGGATTTCATCCCATTGACTTCAGATCATTTATTCTAGGATTGGAATATGGAGTCATTTTGAGTGCCTTGAGACTTGCAGTCATCAGTGGCAGGTTCTCTTGCCATCGACAGTCTTTGGGAATACATCATTGTCCCCTAATCGATGGATCCTCTCAAGTGTTCGACCTCAACACATTTATTCACACTTGTTAGTTTGCACTCTAGTACCTTGATTCCCATTTTCATTATCAGTGGGTGATCTCGTGTCTATTAACGATATACAACAATGATCAGTAATCAGACAATGGACTACTATGTTCGACATCGACACCTCTATCCACATAGTAGGACATGTACTCGTAGTGGTTTGTGTAGAAGACCTTCCAGATTGGTGGCATCTCTTATATGCTACCTCCTTGATCATGCCAGTGTTCATGAGATTTCAGCTCTCGTGACTTGATTCCAGTATATGTCAGACATTTCCAGCCATTATGGAGATTTTGATCCATTATATATCTTCAGCCATTATGGAGATCATGGTCCATGGATATTCTGATCAATGTATATTGTATGTGGCGATGACCACTTATGTGATATCTTGTATCATGCCTATTCATGCCCATTGTACTCTTATGTATCCATGACTACTATATTTATTTGCAGTATGTGCAAAGTTGTATCATTGTACTATTTTGATTGCATGGCTGGTATTCCATTTGGGATCCTTAATCACTCCACCTCTAGGATGGACTTACAATGTATTTCGGCTATCATATGACCCCTCTGACCTCACACATTAGGGGGCATATGTTATAGCTGACTTTACCACTCCATGTGAATCACACTTGTATGGCCTTCCCCTATCCCTATGCAAACTCCTTAGACCCCTTGGATCATTTTTTGTCTTTTGATGTTTCCCTGACCATCCCTAAAAACATGTGAAAATTAATACACACGACTTTTAAACCTATAATCACGTATATATGCGGGTTTGACCGCTAAAACTGCGTACATCAGGATGTGTGCATAATCCAAATACTTTTGGAGTTTTCCTTGACATGGATCCGACTCAATTGACTTTTGGCCTTCCCTATGCCTTGAGATCACTTGGATTCGACCTTTCATTACCCCTTTGAAAAGCTATATAAGGAACTCTATGATACATTGAAGGAATATGAGAGAATTGAGAGCAAAGAAACTATAGTCCATTGTTGTCGGAACTTGTTCTTGAGTCTGCATCCCTTTGTCCCTTAGAACACTTTTGTGTTCTTCCCAAGCTTGCCTTTTTCTTGTGAGCTTGCTATCGAGAGATGGAGGATTGAGGTGGTGGAGGCCCAAGTGGGGGATTCAGTTTCTATGATTCACAGACGTCCCGACAAAGGTTGTATCCATTGTAATATCTGATTTTATATTAATAGAAATATATTTTTCTGTCCAATAATGTACGTTTGAATGAATATTTTATCCATTGATGTTTTCAAATGCTTATACATTGTTGATTATATATGCTAGAATAGATCTAACAATAATATATATAGTATGCTTGTCTTGTTTACTTGTTGTTGAGGAAGTGATTAATCAATACAAGCTGAAGTTGGGAAGCTCAATGGGGATCTACTTCAACCGTCCAGAATAAGGTACGAGGTCTAATCCTTTAGTGTTAGATAGTTAATTTCTATTGCATATTGGAAAGGATTGATTTATGGAGTCAAGTTGTCTGTTGTGGTACCCCAAGCCATAGGAATTTCTCTCTGTAACACTCCCAGAAAGAAGGAATAGATTATGAATAAACTTTTGTACCTATATCCAGATACACGTCCATCAGATCAGTACTTTCTCTAGCTATAGTAATGAAATGGAAGATACACCATATGAATGTCAAGACTGCTTTCTTGAATGGTGTAGTGGAAGAGGAAGTGTATGTGGAGTAACCACTCAGTTTTGAGACATATGACATGGAGAATCATGTGTGTAAATTGAATAAATCCCTGTATGGTTGGAAATAGGAACCCAGGACATGGTGTGGAAGAATTGATGGTTTTCTATCCATCTTGGGATTTACCAAAAAGTAAAGTAGATTCCAAGCTTTACTACAAGGTTGAAGAAGGAAATCCAGTGATACTCCTACTATATGTAGTTGATTTTTTTGTAACATGTGTGGATGGATTGATTACTGATACAAAGAGAAAGCTTAGTACCAAGTTCTAAATGAAGGAATTGGGTATGATACATTATTTTCTAGGAATGGAGGTGTGGCAAAATGTGGATGGGATATTCCTCATACAAGGGAAGTATGCAGTAGAGATCTTGAAGAGATTTGGGATGATGGACTGCAAGGCCATAACCACATCGATGGAATCGAACCTAAAGCTATTGAGTGATGCTTCATATGAGTTGGTTGATGCTACAATGTATCATCAGATGATTGGGTCCTTGATGTACCTGATGAACATGAGACCAGATATTTGCTTTGATTTGAACACCTTGAGCTAGTTTTTGACAGATCTGAGACATGTTCACCTGATTGCTGCAAAGCATATTCTGAGGTACCTAAAGGGTACAGTTGATTATGGGATCAAGTATAAGGCTGATCAAAATATTAACCTAGAGGGTAATGTTGATTCAGATTGGGCAGGCAGTGCCATCGATAGGAAGAGCACTTCAGGGTGCTACTTCAGTATGGGATCAGGTGTGATCTCTTGGTTTAGCAGGAAGTAATCCTGTGTGGCACTGGGTACAACTGAAGAAGAGAATGTCACATCTTATTCAGCTAGTTATGAGGCAGTATGGTTGAGGAAGCTACTATCTGATCTAATTGATCTGCAGTTAGATGCTACTTATATATATTGCGACAAGCAGAGTTGTGTGAAGTTGTCAAAGAAGCCATTGTTCCATGATAAGTTGAAGCATATCGATATCAAGTATCACTATATCAGGGACATGGTACAGAGAGGAGTAGTGAAGCTCTAGTATGTTGCGATGGACGAACAAATACCTGATGTGTTGACAAAGCCATTGACCAGAGTGAAGTTTGAGTACTTCAAGGATAAGCTTGGTGTTCTCCATATCGAGATTCCTCGCAAGAGGGAATGATGAGTCTGTGATGTGCCTTTCTGACATGGTGATAGGATTGGTTCCTTCCATGGTCAGATGTAAGTGCTGTGGCATTCTGACATGGTGAGAGGATTGGTTCCTTCCATGGTCAGATGTAAGAGCCGTGACATGCTGAGAGGATTGGTTCCTTTCATTGTCAGATGTATGTGATGATCCCACATCTAGCATGAAAAATGGCTGGATCTGTGAAGAAACATCTAGTATGAAAAAGGACTAGCTCTGTGTATATCCCACATCCAGCATGAGAAAGGGATGGCTCTATGAAGACAAATATAGTATGAAAAAGGACTAGCTCTGTGAAGACACATCTAGTATGAAAAAGGACTAGCTCTGTGAAGACACATCTAGTATGAAATACGACTGGCTCTATGTAGATCCCACATCTAGTATGAAAAAGGACTAGCTCTATGAAGACACATCTAGCATGAAAAAGGACTGGCTCTGTGTAGATCCTACATCTAGTATGAAAAAGGACTAGCTCTTTGAAGACACATCCAATATGAAAAAAGATTGGCTCTATGTAGATCACTGTAGCTAGGGTTTTCACCCTAGCTTGTGCTGATGAGCACCTACTAAGGAATCTGGAATCCTTAGTAGCAGTTCGATTAAACAAAAAATAAACTGGAAAGTAAAAATCTAAGCTAAGACAGTAAAAGTAAATAACAGGAAGTAAAAGACAATAAGGAAATGTGTAATGGTGTTTTTATTAAAGTTACCTCCAATGTAGAGGTTGGTGGAGTCCGTTGCGCTGGTCCGATGTCGGTGGCTACGAGTTCCAAGCTGGTCCTTCTCCTTCTCCGATGGTGGAAAATAGGCCAAAAGGGGTCTCAATGATGGAAGTAGCTTGATGGTAAGCTAGGGTTTCACGAGATGTT
>LPNX011216356.1:14100-25320 GCA_001517045.1 Pseudotsuga menziesii
AGCAATTTGAATTAGAATCTCAAATTGCTTCAGTTAGATAAACTACAACAATTCTAAAGTCATTTTATGGATTTTACAATCACACGTATCTTTGGTTTACTATGAGGGCTATGGTTTCTAATTTATATCACCCTTAATAAAGATAATCAATTTCAATAGATAGTGTTACTGCCCAAGGTTTCACTCAAGTGATAAATCCCTTAGACATGGGTGCAACCTGAGGAGAACTAAGGAAGGATGTTGCCCACTATCACCACAGTAGCTCTTCCTCTATCTTTAGGCTGGCTCCACCAAGACAAGGGGGGTGTCCCTAAGGAAAGGTATAAGAAGAAAATTAAAATTAAATTGGATGGTGGACCAAAAAAAAAGCCGATCCAAAGGGTAACGAGGTCAAGGAATATGAATAAAGAGGGTTTAAGAGCATGGGGAATATTATATATCTGAGCCATAGTACAATGTGCCATAACTAGTCCAAGTCAATTTTCAATTTGTATAAGAGTAAGCGGGATCCCTAATAGTAGATGCACCATAACAACCATGTACGAACATATAATAAATAGTGTGCAACTATATATAGTGAAGGACAACCATAACATGAGACTATAATGGAAACAAGCAAAATAGAAAATCCTTCTAAAGAATGAACATCCCAACAAAATACATAGCATCTTTAATCATAATCCCATAAGATTATTACATTGAATCAATTATCCCTTTAGATGAAGATATATAATAGAAAAACTCAAGCCTAGTGATGGAAGATCTATGGTAGATGAATTCCAGAGATCTAAACCAGGGTGGAACTGCTATCTATTACTTCTTGATTCATGCTCTAGATCACCTCGAATGGACTCATCATATGGGTGTTCAATGATGGGTTATGTGTTAGCAGGTTTATATTCAAATGCTAGAGATTTATTGTCCTTAGGTAGCTCCTCGATCACAAGATCCTGTTGGCCCTATTTTGGATATAAGCTATTGACGGACTCTATCAAGAGCTATTGTAACCATGACTAAAGAAAAACCAGACCAACATCTTCTCCAATATTCACCTTCTTAACACAACTACCTTTATTAATGTTTGTCCATTAGAGGAAATTAGGGCTGTAATGTCCCCCCTATAATTAAGTGTACCAAACACCCACTAGCCTATTTAATTCCCTTAGGTTCGAGCGGGTACTGCATAAGAGGGAATTGACTGAATGGATTTGATACTTATAGCACTACAGGACTTTCCTTCAGCGTCAAATCATCAGTCGGCTGGAAGAATCCTTATTTCTTTAGGCTTAAAAGTCAACATTAAAATAGAATTGAATGCATGCAAAAGTAAATCAAAAACCTTAAAAGTGACATGCAAACCCTAAAATTTTATGAGATTGTATTTAAGAGGGTACTGAGACCAAAGAAGGTTACTGATGATTATTATTTATTTTGGATATTTTGAGTAGTAGCACAATGTGCGACCACAGTAGTTGGGGTTGAAGATGTCATCTTCAGCTAATGAGGTTTTGATAGTGAGATATCTGCCCTAGTATCATCTAGGGTAAACCATCCAGGTTCACCATCTACTCTTCAACTTTTTCATCTAGTTGCAGTTATCCAGTATCCATCAGAGATTGTTTGCAAGGACACGTGTGCATCCGTACGAGGGTTTTTAGCTGGAAAACCCCAAATCATTCACTTTGTCCTCAGATGTCTATTTATCTTTAGAATACTAGCACCATTCTCATCATCGGTATCATACTCCAGTACTCGGTGATTATCAGATCCTGTCTTGCTCATCGAAATTAGTTCTCTTGAATTTAGGGATCAGGGGGGTGTGAGCAGCTCAACATCTAGTTCAATTCGCTAGCCTGCTTAGGTATCTCAGAACTTCTGCATGTGTCAGGAATCCTCTCCAGCATGGGAAGACTACCACTCCTACAAATTTTCAGCTGCAACAGAAACCTCCTTCACTAAAAATGTCACCCTTAGCTGATTTTGGGTTCATGCTGCTTAGGTATCATCGGAAGCAGAGAGCACCAGTTCATCACCAGATCGATTCTTGATATAGGGAAATTTTGCATGGCAATTTGCATGCCCGTCTATTTCAGTAATTTTGCATAGAATCAGTAGAATGTCAGTATTTGGGATATTACAGTGGTATCAGAGCATGTTCCGTCCCAGCTATGGGATTGAACATGAGAAGTATATGAATACAGAGGAGGACACTTTTGTAACCTATAAGAAAAGAAGGAGTAGGTACACGAGGACTTTGAGGATATCCAACTAGAAGATACCAACTCATACATGGACCCAACAGGTATACACTCTGACAGAGGAAAAGGAACAGGAGAAGATGAGGATAGGATGGAGTTTTGCAACCTAGTATCTACATTGCAAGACTTATCCAAAGGGAAAAAATATGTACTTAATGCAATAAACAGATTATCGGTGAAACCAGAACCAGGTAACAGCAGTACACCTCCCTCACCAGTAGATAGAGGGTCTACAGTAGAAGTGGGAAGGTTGCATACACCAATATACAAAATACGCCCCACATATATAACAGACCTTCCAACAGGCCTACTATGTCTCACTTCTTGGCAGATGTAGTAGGAGGTCCAGTCATGCACGTAGAGCCTAGAAAACCCTTTGGGGCTTATTTGCAGGAATACAAGGACTTAGGGGATGAGTTTCATGCAGCCATGTATTTTCAGATTTTTGCAACATGAAGAGTAGGAATAGGCCCATGAATTTCAACAAGGGATTCAATCATAACTATGAGTTGCAGAAAACCTTGGGCAGGTTGACCATCCCAAACTTTGATGGGACTCGCGTAGGTTCAGTGAGGATATGGGTTCAGAAGTTGGATACCTATTTCCAACTCAGTCCCATGACAGAGACAAATGCCATTAAATTGGCTACAGTCCACCTAGATGGAGAGGCTCATGAGTGGTGGTAAGATGGATTAGAGACAATGGGTCACGACACCATCCATTCCTATATTGAGTTCACTCAGAAGCTCATGGAGCGGTTCGAAACCTTTCCAGTAGGATTTTCCAAAGAAAACATGGTTAGACGAGGACACTAGGAAATAATTGAGGTGTAAGAAATTATGTTTTACTTGTCAGGAACCATGGGTTCTAGAACACAGGTGCGCAAGAAAGGCCAAGGCTCACTACATTGAAGTTTATTTGGATAGTGATGGGGAGGACTATGAGTAGGAGGTGACTAGAGAATTACAGGCAGTAGAGGAAAAGTCACTCTAGGGTGATACACCATAGGGAGTTATTGCTACGTTATATGGAGTACCTAGACTCCATATTCTCAGGGTAAGAGGAGTAGTACAATGCCATAGAGTGGGAGTATTAATTGATGGGGGAGCAACCCATAATTTCATTGATTCTACTTGGGTAGCCAAGAGGGGTATTTCGATAGAGAAGTTCAAGAGATTTACTGTAGCCATGGACGGAAACTCTAGCATGCAGTGCAACTATTGGATTCCAAAACTGAATGTCACATTAGGCAACTACCATATGACATATTCATTTTATGTAGTAGATGTGGCAGATAGTCATGTAGTATTAGGATTTCAATGGATTTATTCAATAGGGAAATATACTACAGACTACCGAGCAATGGAAACGGATTTCCAGGGGCCAGATGGAAAATGGGTAGTTTTGAGGGGCATGAACACTTTTCCCCCAAAACCAGTCTCTTCATAGAGAATGGAGGAAGTACTCAGACATGATGACATAGAATGGGCTGCAAAATATTTTGCCATCTTTAGGAAACCTCCAGAGAACAACACACAACACCTATATGGCATTCATGCTTTATTACAGAAACACGAAAAGGTATTTTGAGACCCTCCATCAGGTTGGTCACCAAATAGGGGTTTTGAGCACATCATTGAGCTAGAGGAGGGGACAGAGGAAGTCATCACCACTCCTTATCAGAATCCCAAAAGATATAAGGAAGACATTGAGAAGACGATCAATAAATTACTGGAGCTTGGATACATTCGGCCCAGCTCTAGCCTTTTTGCATCATCAGTGTTCTTAGTCAAGAAAAAGGATGGCACCCTGTGAATGTGCATCGATTACAGGGAACTCAACAAAAATAGGTATCCCATCCCTAGGATTGATGAACTCATGGATGAGCTATGGGGTGCCGAATACTTTTCAAAGATTGATCTTCACTCAGGGTACCATCATATCTGAGTAAGGGATCAAGACATTTCTAAAACAACTTTTCGTTGTCACTATGGTCACTATGAATTTCTGGTCATGCTTTTTGGACTTACCAATGCTCCAACCACTTTTCAGTCATGCATGAACCATACTTTCAGATCTCAGTTACATAATTTTTTGATAGTATTCTTTGATGACATTTCAATTTATAGCAAAACATGGGAGAAACATCTGAAACATCTGGACGAAGTACTGAGCATTCTAAAAGAAAACTTTCTTTATGCGAAGATGTCCAATTGTGAATTTGGCATGAAGGAAATTTTGTATCTCGGGCACATAATTAGTGTAGAAGGGGTACATGTTGATATGGAGAAAATTTGAGACATCAGGGATTGGCCCAAGCCAAAAATAGTCACATAATTGAGAGGCTTCTTAGTCCTTTTCACATATTACCGGGGGTATGTTAAGGGGTTCTCCAAATTCACCTCACCCCTCATAGATCTCATAAAGAAGGGAGCCTTCAGCTGGACAGAATTAGCAGATAAAACTTTTGAGGAGATGAAAGTCATCATGAGTTCTTTCTGATTTTTAGCATTACCAAACTTCTCACAACCATTTGTAGTAGAATGTGATGCCTCAGGGGAAGGGATAGGAGCAGTATTGATGTAAAACCATTACCCCATTGCATTTGAGAGTAGGAAACTAAAGAACTATGAGTGCAACTACTCCATATATGACAAGAAGATGCTGGCCATCTTACATGCTCTTGCTAAATTCAGACATTATTTGGTGGGAAGCAAGTTCAAAATCAAGACAGATCATCACAGCCTCAAGTACTTCTTAGAGCAGAAGGAGTTGAATGAGTGCCAATAGAAATGGGTCAGAAAAGTGCAAGCCTATGATTTTGAGATAGAGTATGTGATGGGTAAGAACAATATAGTAGCTGATGCAATATCCAGGCGACCCACTTCATTATCTCTCATGAGTATATCTAAAGATTGGCGGGCTCTTATCTTAGTAGCGTACTCAAAAAATAAATTCGCTTGTGAATTATTCGATGGGAAGGTTCAAGATGATAGGTATATAATTATCGATGACATCATCTATTACAAGAGCAAGATATCCCTCATCCCAAAATCAAATTTAAGAAAGAAAATTATATAGGTGTCACATGAATCTCCACTATTAGGGCATCATGGTTTCTTGAAGACCTGCAGGAAGATCTACGATAGGTTCTCATGGAAGGGTCTCAAGGGGGAGGTTATGCAACATGTGCGGGAATGCAACATTTGTTAGAAAAACAAGGTCGAGCACATCCATCCAGTAGGGTTACTTCAGCCACTACCAATTCTGGAACAGAAGTGGGAAATTATATCCATGGAATTCATTACAGGTTTTCCCAAGGTCCAAGGGAAAGATTTATTATCTGTCATGGCTAATCAACTGAACAAATTCACCCATTTCTTTTGTATATCATCCAATTACTCCACAAGCCAAGTAGCCAAGTTATTTTTCAGATATATTTTCTGACTACACGGGTTACCCAAAACCATAGTCAGTGATCGGGATAGTAAATTCACTAGTTCCTTCTGTTAGGAGTTATTCAGATTGGTTGGCACAGAACTCGCTACCAGTACGAGATATCACCCACAAAGTGACGAATAGACTAAGATTGTCAATAAGTGGGTTGAAGGGTATCTGCACAATTATGTAGCAGGACAACAAAGAACATGGATTAAGTGGCTACACTTAGGGGAATACTATTACAACAACACCTACCACATGTCTATCAAGATTACACCTTTTAAAGCACTATATGCCTATGAGGTATTGAGCTTCACATATCTATTCTTTGGAGACAACAGACCACCCAAGGACAAAGATTGGATACAGGACAATCAGGATATTCTCAAAATCCTGAAAGAACTCTTATAGGCAACACAGAATCAATAGAAACTATACACAGACAGACACAGGGTTGAGAGGAGCTTCGAGGTAGGATATTTGGTATATTTGTGGTTACAACCATACAAACAATATTCCCTCAAACAGAAAGGAGTGGAGAAACTAAAACCTCACTTCTATGGTCCTTACAAGGTAATTAGGAAGGTTGGAGAGGTGGCTTATGAGCTAGAATTGCTGGAAGAAATCAAGATTCACAATGTATTCCATGTGTCCAGTCTTAAGAAAACATCAGGATAACACATTGCTCCATCCATATAATTACATCCTCTAGATGATGAAGGGTTACTGGTACTAATTCCAAAGCAAATTCTATAGGTACGAGAAAGGAAGCTCTGAAACAGGGTGATTCGAAAGTATCTGGTGAAATGGAAGGAATTACCCATGGAGGATGCAAAATGGGAAGGAGAGTAGTTATTGCAGCATCCTAGTTTGTAGTTGCTTGAGGACAAGCAATTTCAAGTGGGGAGGACTATAATGCCCCCCCTCTAATTAAGCATACCAAACACCCACTAACCTATTTAATTCCCTTAGGTTCAAGCGGGTACTGTATAAGAGGAAATTGACTGAATGGATTTGATACTTAGAGCACTACAGGACATTCCTTCAGCGTCAAATCATCATTCAGATGGAACAAACCTTGTTTCTTTAGGATTAAAAGTCAACATTAAAATAGAATTGCATGCATGAAAAAGTAAAGCGGAAACCCTAAAAGTGACATGCAAACCCTAAAATTTTATGAGATTCTATTTAAGAGGGTAATGAGACTAAATAATTTTACTAATAATTATTATTGATTTTGGAGCTCTTGAGTAGTAGCACAGCATGCGGCCACAGCAGTTGGGGTTGAAGATGACATCTTTAGCTAATGGGGTTTCGGTAGTGAGATATATGCCCGAGTCTCATCCAGGGTGAACCATCCAGGTTCACCATCTACTCTTCAACTTATTCATCTAGTTGTAGTTATCCAGTAT
The DNA here is from genome assembly GCA_001517045.1 of Pseudotsuga menziesii. Lineage (NCBI taxonomy): Eukaryota > Viridiplantae > Streptophyta > Pinopsida > Pinales > Pinaceae > Pseudotsuga > Pseudotsuga menziesii. The sequence goes on from LPNX011216356.1 coordinate 21,212, forward strand.
CCATCAGAGATTTTTTGCAGTGACACGTGTGCACCTGTAGGGGGATTTTTAGCTGGAAAACCCCAAATCATTCATTGGGTCCTTAGATCTCCATTTATATTTAGAAAACTGGCACCATTCTCATCATTGGTATCATCCTCCAATACATGGTGATTATCAGATCCTTTCTTTCTCATCCAAAGCAGTTCTCAGCAATTTGGGGATCAAGGGGGCATGAGCACCTAAACCTCTAGTTCAATTCGCTAGCCTACTTAGGGATCTCAGAAATTTTGCATGTGTCAAGAATCCTCTCTGGCATGGGAAGACCACCACTCCTATAAATTATCACCTGCAACAAACACCTCCTTCACTGAAAACGTAACCCTTAGCTTATTTTGGGTTCATGCTACTACGATATCACTGGAGACAGAGAGCACCAGTTCATCACTAGATCGGTTCTTAATGCATGCAGATTCTCTGAGGAGAATTTTAGATGGCTTATTAGTGGTAAGTGTTACATTCTATCCTGCAAACCCTAACCCTAAATTCATCTATAATATTTATAATCCTAGGTTTCTATCTTAATCATATTAAGGGGTTATACTGTCCAAATCCCCTTCCATGTTAATGCTAATCTTGTACATGCATAGATTATGATCTTCAAACAACATCTTAAAAGTATTCATATATTTTGTTCCACCAATGAAAATGTTCCCATGGATAAGCAAGCACCAATCCTCTTGAGTATTGAATATTAAGTTGCTACTAATGCAGGGATAAAGAGTGTTTTATCACCAATATTAGGGTAAAATATCAAAGTAAATGCAACAGTAAAGCTTTATTTTGAAGTGGCAGCCATGAGAGATGATGGACATCTAAAATTAGAGTACAGTTGCTGCTGTAGTGCCTATAATCAGTACACCTGCAAAATTTGTTTCATTTAAGCGTTTAACATTCTCACTCTAGGATTCAATAGAAATCTTATTCTATGGTTCCTTGTACCTAATTTTAACAAAACCATTCAATGGAAATCTCCTTTCAGAACAACACTCCAAGGAAATTTCTTCTAAGAACTCAAATACACCTAATAAACTTTAGTGTTGTTCACAATCACTTGGAAGTATATAATTTTAAAGGTATCGGACAACCTTGAAGAAAACCTCTCCTACTCAACATAAACCAAATAGCTAGAATTAAACTGTTGGCCCTAATATGCATCATGATACTCTTAAGAGGAACTTCCAAAAGTGCCAAAATGGGCCTGCAATTTTGGGTGGAAAGATTTGGCTCCATAACGGGACTTGTACTCTTCCAAAGAGTGCAAGAGTACTCTAGATCTTTGTTATTCTTGCTAAACGTGCCATAAGAAGGGTGCGAAATAATGATGGGATGGTTCAAAAATTCAAATCCGTAACGCCATCCACCATGCCCTTTAGCAACAAGGGTTTAAGAGGCTCCAAAAATTTTGCAACAAGCTTGTTGCCGACTAATCCTAGGGTAAAGTGTTAGCTCTGGCTAGAAAGCCATTTGTTTGATATTTTTCAGAATGTCTAAAGATCTAGTAACCCATTCCATATTTACAAGTTGAAGTGCATATTTCAAAGAATACAATTGGCCTCGAATATAAATATTTTGTCACTTTTTAATTGGTCTAAAAGATAGATTTTTTAATGCAAACTAAAACAAATCAAGTAAAAAAATTAAAAATATTCTATTTGGTTTCACTATAGTTGTAGTTAAAAGATTATTCTCAGCTTGACTGTATTTGTAAGCCACTGCAAAAGATACTCAAATGCTTTAATTTAATACAATTTATCTAAATAATTGATTGACCTCCCTGTCGATCCAAACATTTTGGTGTAGTGTGTCAAAGCTCGAGTACTAATTAGTTGGAATTGGCCAATGGGAAACGATTTTTCCTTGAATATGGCTATTGTAGTTGGATATAATTAGTTTACATACAACTATAAACACTTAACAGTCTCAACTGGTGAGAAACCTCAAATCATGTTAAAGAAATCAACATGATGGTCATAAATAAATGGAGCTAGATAAGAAAATATCCTAAAGGAAACTAGGCATATATATCCTCTGTTGGGATAATATATCCATTACTTTATGATGCAAAAGCTTAGAAAATCAATTTATTATATCAAGTTTCATTTAAATGACAATGCAATTTGCTCTGCAACAATGCCAAAATGTGTTTAAAAAAAAGAAATACACTTTTTATGTGAAAACATGTAGCAACCCTTCTCTCAAGCTAGGAACACCGGACACCATTTATAAATATGAATCCATTGTCCATCCTATCAAGGTGTCAAAATGATGGGTACTAAGACATGTAATAGAAAGTATGCAGTCTAGTGCATCACTGTGGATAATCTTATTCTATAGTTTTCTCAATTAGTGAGTTCTTGTTTTCCAGATGAATCAATAACACTACAACAACACTTTGCGACATATGTGCAGAAATTTTTCCTTTCCATATTTAAGCCATGCCATTGTTCCAATTAGGGTTTCTTGGTGAACATAAAGAGAGCACTTAAGAAGATGAGAATCTTGTGTTGAAAGCAATGAAAATTTGTGCTTAGCTTTGGAAGTTACTATTCAACTGCTAATTATTGGAGATATCTTTGGTAAATGTGTTCCATATCAAGAAACAGCTTTGGTTGGTTAATTAGAGAGACGTGAAGGTCATGAAAAGAAACCATTACATGGACAATGCTTAAATTTTCTATTTAGAATTGGCTTTGATCAAACGAACAATGCTTAAATTTGTTTTTTTTCTAAATTTATTCTAGCTAACAATATAGTCTATAGATTATATATCTTTGTAAATCCAAAGCCCAATATTGCAAACAATTGTTGGAAAAATGACACTTAACATCTTTGAAATTGCACAGAGAAATCTACATTTAACTTAAGCAACAACCAGTTTAGCTCCCAATCATATAGTGGTATAGATGCATACCATAGGTTAAACAGGAAAACTACTACAATTATAAAGCAACCAAATTTATTCCAGAATAGAGGTTCCAAGATCAGATCTTACCATAGTAAGTGCCAAACATTGAAACGTCTCATTCCACCCAATAATATCATTGCAAATAGTATTGATAACCAATAGTAAGAAGTCATGATTCTCATTTAATGAGCATGAAGTCACAATGTATCCAACCTATGCAAATGCACATCCATTAAAGTCATGCATAGCTTGCAATGTACAAAGATGTTAGTTAATCATATATAATAATAAAAAATTTCAATATAAGGAATTATAGAAGTTCAATAACTGCATTACTATTTTGAGTTGCATTTGAACATGGAAACTACAACATGCCCATTGACACCCAGAAGCCAAACAAATTCATTATTGTGGACATGTCACATTATCATTTGCAATGCTGAAATGACTAAGGAGAAAGAAAATTTCTTCATATGTTGGGTCAGACCTCCCTTATCCTTAGAATTCAACCTCTTAGCATTAGGTTAGTTGCATGAGAGTATACTAGACCGGAATACATGTTAAAGGAGAGAATGATGAACCCAGAAACAACCTAAAATAGATCATCCAACCCTCATAAATAAAAAACATTAGCAGCACAACAGTACTACTAACACACAATAAAAAAACAACAACAAAGTACTCCAAAAAAGTCATATAAGGTAATGTTGTGGTGGTTGGAACCTAAGGAGGTCTATTAATGTCAACGCAAGTGTGGATAAAAATACTAAGGGGTCACGCTTGTTATAGCTGATTTTACCACACATGGTTGATCACATATTTATGGCCTTCCCCGTCCCTATGCAGACTCTTTAGACCCCATGGACTTATATTATCCTTCGATGTTCCAATATCATCCCCTAAAAAACCATGTTTATTGTTGTACATGACTTTTAAACCTATACTGATGTGTACACACAACTTTTGACTTCAAACCCGCATACATCGAGATGTGTGGATACGTCGAAATATTTTTGGAGTTTTCCTCATAGGAGGCTGAATATCCTGACTCTTGGTGTTCCATATGCCTTGAGATCACTTGGATTTGACCCTCCATTACCATTTTGGAGTGCTATATAGGGAACCCCTTGGATACATTGAAAAGGAGGAATTGAAGAGCAAA
>LPNX011216389.1:0-51685 GCA_001517045.1 Pseudotsuga menziesii
GACTTGTTGTTTTGAGATTGTCTCCATGATAAAAGTACTCATAGTTGTGGTTTTGTTTAACAGCCTGGACCACATGATGCACCCATGCAATGTTTTATCAAATGAGATCGGGCAACTTCTACATACCACTTGTTCCTAGGCCTAACTCCTGGTAAGCTTCTTCTCTTCATCAATTCTAGAAAACTACATCAAAGAAGGAAAACAGTTTTTGTATTTTCTATGTTTACTGTTTGAAGCAAATATTAATTACAATTGTTACATGGATAAACTCTTACCTTATCCTTGTCCTAGTTAGAGAGAGGCCATGGCTGTTGGCGGATCTTTAGTCATTTGTTCTTCATTCATCAGGAATTTTAGTCCCATAGATGATAAGGTTGCTAACTTCTCATGTCCAGGTTGTTTAATTTCATAGCTTCCTTATTGGTCAACGATCTGGAGGTTTTTGTTTTTTATGGAACTTGAAGAGTTTCTATAGTTTCTGTTCCTATCCTTTTATTTGAATCTATTGGAGAAACATTTTTTTTTCTTCCTACTACTTCTATGTACCTTATCAATCCTTTCATTTCCTTTTGAGTGCTTGCCTTCCTATTGTTTCTGCATTTATTCCTAGAAATTGTTATTTTGTGATGTAAACAATCTAGGTCCTATCCAGCCACTGCACCAGTTATTTATGAGTCTAGGTTGTTTGTCTTGTAAATTCTAGATCATATACAATGATGTTACCATTAGAACAATGAGCCTTTATAAGTTCATACCTATTTGAGCAAGTGGTCTTATGTGTTTCAGCAATACTTTTGTCTGCTTATGGTATAGTACTACTAACTAGACTTGTTTTGGAAACTTATGCCAGGGATTCTTGCATTTGATTATTACTTGTCGTCCCTATGTGATCATTTTACATACTTGGAGTTTAACTTGTAAGTAATGTTTTATAACAGAGCCTTAGTTATTCTACCATTTCTACGTGGTAGTTCATTGGTTACTTGGCATTCTAGAGCAATATTTGCTACCTAGATACAATATTTAATTAATGTCTAACAATGACCACAAAAGTGGGTCAATGAGACCAAAAGAGTCCATCCAGTGTAGGTACAAACTAGGAGTGTGAAAGAAATTCCTAGATCAAAATGAGGCCTAGACCTGTTCTGGAAAATCAGGCTAGAGTTCTTGCAATCCACTATCAGCTATCAGCATTTGAGTTTTGGGTTTTATGCTTGGAGCCTAAGCAATGCCTTGTGAGTTCTTTTTTTTTTAATTTTTTCTGTTGGAAGTGCTTTAAGAAACATGTCCCAAGGGGCCGTGTCACAAAGAGTAGACTTCCTTTAGCTTAAAATCCATATTTGATGGGTATCTAGATTCTATACTGCTAAGCTTGCCTGGGACTTGCGCTTTGTCTCATTCCTTTTAAATTCATGCAATTCCTATTTTGATGAAGAGTTTTGATCATCTAAATTTTCATTGCAAATTAATGTCAAAAATTGAAATATTGCAAACACAGAGGTTGATGCTCATCCCAAATGGAGATATATGTGAAAAATAAATCCTCTGTTTTGAAAACGCACTCTATGGAATGGAATTCTAATCATGTTTTGATGTCAAAGAGATTCTCAGAGTGGGTGGAGATTGTGAATGGATGAGGTTCTATCATGGTTTCTATTGTTGTAGAAATGATTTATTAGAGGGTATTCCAAGTTAGAGTATTGTTGTTACTTGGGAGCCAATTCATGTATTTTTGTAAATTTTAATACTTTGGCAAGGAATACACCAGTACCTTCAAGTAGTCACTCCGGACACAATACAGGATCAAATGAATGCGTTGAAAATGTTTAATGTCAGGGACTATTGCCTCGTTTTTTATAGCTTGTACCAATTATGTCAAACTTATGCTGCTGAGTCCGTTGGAGGCGCTGTGAAACTTAATCATAAACTCTCTCGCATTGCAATTAATTAGGTTGGGGGCCTTCATCATGCTAAAAAATGTGAGGCATATGACATTGTACTGGCCATTCTGGAGCTCTTGAAATATCATAAGCGTGTTTTGTATGTTGATATTGACATTCGAGACATTAGGTGTGAGAAAGGGAAGTATTATGATGTAAATGTCCCTTTGGATGATGGAATCGATGATGCTAGTTTTTAGTCTCTGTTTAAACCTATTATTTAACAATTGATGTTGGTTTATAATCCTGAGGCAGTTGTTCCTCATGGAATTGGTCTTATGGCATTTGTATTTTTTTTTTAAAACAGTTATAGCCATGGATACAGCGACGACATTTTTAAAAAAAATTTCACAGCCGTGGATACAGCGACGGCTCGACGCGGATACAGCGACAACCCAGCGTGGATACAGTGACGGCCCGGCGTGGATACAGAGATGGCCAGGCGTGGATATAGCGACGGCTTAGACATCCAATGAAATATAGAACATTGTCGCTCTTGCGACGCAAATTAGTGGTCGTCTCTATTGCGACGGAATAGTTTCCACGGGAAAAAAACACTTAGACGTGGCAATATCCACGCTTTTCCGTGGATATTGCCACGTTTTTCCGTGGAAAAATTGATCACTTGTATTAGTGGATGAATTTAAAGCAGCCATGAAAAGTGAGTTTGAAATGACATATGTGGGATTAATGAAGTATTTCTTAGGCATTGAAGTAGAACAATCTAATCATGGTATATGTATTAGTCAACAGAAATATGCTGCTGATATTTTAAAAAAGTTTAAGATGGAAAAGTGTAAACCTGCTGACACTCCTATTGCTATTGGCACAAAATTAAGCAAGGAATATTTGGGGACAGTAGTTAATTCTACTTTGTATAAACAACTTGTTGGTAGTCTTATGTATCTTACTACTACAAGACATGACATAGCATTCGCAACAAGTTACATTTCCAGGTTTATGGAATCTCTTAAGGATTCTCATTGGAAATTTGGTAAAAGAATCTTAAGATACATTGCAGGTACAATCACTTATGGTTTGTGGTACACAGCTTCACCAGATAGTATGCTCACAGGTTACACAGATAATGATTATGCAGGTAGTATAGTTGACAGAAAAAGCACTTCAGGATATGTTTTTCTCTTTGGCAAGAATTTGATTTCATGGGCATCCAAGAAGCATACCATAGTTTCTATCTCTTATGCAAGAGCAGAATACATAGCAGCAACAACGGAAGCATGTCATGCAGTTTGGCTTAAACAAGTTTTGATGGATTTTGGATATATGACAAAAGAACTTGTTTTGGTTTTTTGTGATAATAATTCTGTCATTTCCTTGTCAAAGAACAATGTATTTCATCATAAAAGCAAACATATTGACACCCAATTTCACTTCATTCGTGAACTTGTCAAAGGTGGCGACATTTCTCTCAAGTTTTGTGGTTCTAAAGAACAACTAGCTGATATCTTCACCAAGCCTTTGGGAAGAGATGTTTTTCAGTATCAACGTCAAAATCTAGGCATAGTTAATAATGTAACCCTCGATATTAAGAGGGAGTGTTAGAAATAAATAGTTAATCTCGTATGTTAGATGTTTAGTTTGATGTTTAGTTGTAGACAATTTTTAAACTGCTGTATTCAGTTGTTTCCATTACCAACTATAAATGGTCCAAAGTATGCTATTTAATACATTAATAAGAGATCAATTGTAGCGTTCTCATTCCATTATATTTTGTATTCTTCTTTCTATATTATTTTCACTCTCAATGTTGCCCACTGCATATCCTTCATCACTCTTCCATCTAGATATCCTTCCCCTCGCAAGGACCCTCATTTCTGACCCTTTCTTTGGACCTCCCATGCACACTTCCCTTAGCCTCCTCTCCACGCTAATGCATACCACCTTCATTACCTTCCACTCCTTTCCCTTCTTGTAGCTAGCTGCTTCCACCTCCCTCACCCCCAAGCAATTCATGCTCATGGGATTCACAACTGACTACGCCGCCCATCCATCCTGTGTGTTCTCTCACTATTTATATCCACTTGCGGCTTGGCTATAGCTCCTTATTTCCCTGCGTTTTCCCATACACCAAGGACGTAGCTAGGGTTAGGGATTTTTTTGTTAAACTGAGTTTCATATTTGTCCATTGCATTAATATTATTTTAAGTGAGTATTGTGAATATTTATTAATGTTTTATTAATTGTAATCTAAATGATGTTATATAACTTATAATTTATTTTCATACTTTAGTTAATTATTTAGTTTCTATTTTGTCATTTTCATATTTGGGTTACCATTTGCATTGTTAATTAGTATTTTTTTATTATTACTGGTAATACAAATTCTAATTTGACTTCAATCCACATACATTTTGATAATGATAAGACATGTTTTTAAAAGTCACCACATGATATTCCTTCTTTTTGAGATAATTATTTGTTACCTACAATTAGATAATTGCATGGTCATAGTTAGAATAACAACAATTAAATTATCCCTCTGGCACATCATTCATTCTTGAATTATACTACATTAGGAATTTATCAATAACATAATCGAGAGAGATATAGTTGTGTTTAGTGTCTTTTGCAGAGTCACATAGGGCTCTCCCCTAGGAAGTTACAACTTCTAAAGCAATTAAGGGCAAGTGACTAAGGTGACAGTGGTCACTTGTTCTGCATATGCTTACCAGTGGCAATAAAATGCCATTTCAACTAGTAACATTCTGGAACCATTGTCGGGGACCTCAAATTAATTGAGGTGACTTACCTAAGCAAGAACGACATTCAGTAAGAATATTGAGGTGAGTCTTTCTTGGTATTTTGAAAATATTATTTGCAAGGAATAATCTTGTAGATCTTACCTGGAGACTCCACAAAGAAGTAACCTGACAAGGCTCGACATTTTTGGTAAGTTTTGAAGTCCTTGGTTGTATATGATTGCATACATTTTTTTGAAAGGACTAACCTATAAGCTTACCGGGTGACTCCACAAAGAGCTCATCCATTCCCATCTACCAGGTACGCCCTTGTTTTATTTAGGACTTCAGCGATATTTTCTTAACTAGCTTGGCAGTTTTCTCTTGGTGACTCCAATTGAAGAAAAATAAAGGAAGTACTCTATAAAGACAGGGAAGACCTATGCGATGGCATCCAATTATGAATTGTGGATGGACATATTCGACTTCTCATGTGTCCCAGGTTTTCCACACAAGTACACCATTAAAGATGATGGGAAGGAATTGTTCCCATTGTTCCGACAGTATGAGAACCATGCAACATCCCATGTGTGAGCATTCATACAATTCATCTAGGCAAGTAAAATCCTATATGAAGACATCAAAATGGGGATATTTTTTTGTCTCTTCACCTAGAAGTCAACTTATGTGTCAGAAATTGGTATGAAGGATTTACTTGCAAAATATTTTCTTCTCTTAGGAAATTCATTGATGCATTCAACACGGATTGGGATTATGATGTAGAAGAGGAGGAAAAAAAGGCCATGATCGATAGAATGATGGGAAGAAACCCTAGGAAAAATCCAGGCTCAAGGTGATGTAAGAGAAGAAACCATAGATGATTTTCCATTCGAGTTTGAAGATCCTGATAATCTCACTGTTAAGGAAATGGAAATTGGTTTCACTCCTCTTAATCTATCAAATTTCCCAGGTTATTCAGTTGAGTTACCAAAGGCATTTTGGCATACCTTCAAGGGTGACCATGATAATGCCACACATAATGTGGAATGGTTTATGATTTTTGCTTCAGAATTTGGTATCAAATAAGAAGAAGATATTTACATGCAATCATTTGTCCTTCACCTGAGAGGTGAGGCCCTTGCTTGGTTTGTGGGACTAGATAAAGGAGCGATATCATCATTTGCAGAATTGGTGGAAACATTATGTAATCACCAGGATTCAGGGCATCGTGACAAATGGATACCTCATGCGAAGGACTTGTTTAGTAAGGAATCCCAAAATGAAAATAAGTTTGTAGCAACCAATGTTCAGGGTCTAACTGACGATATCTTGAGCATGATGGATGAAGTTCCCCAAGCAGATGAATATGATGATGGTCCCATCTATGAAAATCTGGAAGTCCTAATTGAAGAAGCTGAAGAACATAAAGATAGGATGAGTCTTCCCTTCCGACATACAAAAACTCCTTGGGACGTACTAGATCTCTAGGAACATAATAATGAGAACTATGAGAACGATGGTTATTGAATATTTATGGGTGCTCCTTTATATGATTCCTCGAGACTAGGTAGGATTGTCTCCATACGTTGTGGTGAGGAAGAGCAGCTTGATGAAGTTACTCATGAAGACCCAGAACTCGACACCTTTTGGGATGAAGAATTCTCAATCACATCCAATAGGGATGTTGAAGACATAACTTATGAAGACCCCATTGAAAGAGATATGATCATTCATTCCCCTTATGAGGCTAATGACGAAGAGTGGCTTAAACCTTTTTCCACCATAATTGAAGATGAAACAACACCAAACTATGCAGGTAGTTGTTATATGCAAATGGGCCATTATGATGAAAAGTTCGAAGACTTGGAACCTCGTATCTCTGGTGATTCTTCCATGATGTCACCATCATACTCATCCTACAGCATGGAAGCTTGTCGTACATGGACTATTTTTTAGATGTCCAACATATGATGGGACTAGGTTATCACTGTCAATTGTGCCCCTCAAGAAGCATAGAAAAAGTTGTTTATCTCACTCTACCCTACATCGACAAGCCCTTAATGATACATCTCAACAATACCAAGGAAGGTCAGTGGACATGTATAACTTTTATCCCTCAATCTCATAATATTTATTTTTTATCTTTTCATTTGGAGCATGAGGGTATGGATTATATTATTGACAATTTCAAAATTTCAAATATTATGGGGGTTACTAACATGATTGTGGAAAAGATAAGAAATGTACCTATATGTACAAAGAAAATCTTGAGTAAATGCAGGGACAGGTTGCGACTCACATGTGAATATATGAAAATTCCAACTCTACAGATAGTCTCCCGAATTCGGGACTCATGGGTAAGTTTCAGGCAATTTTTTTAGTAGATATGTATGATGGAGGTGTCCCATACATAATACCACTGGAAGAATGGATAATCAAATCCTGTTGTTACACCTAAATCTCATCACCATCATGTTATGAGATAGGTATTCCCTTGTCTTCTCCAATCCCTCAGATTTTGTCCTAGAGAAATGAAAGGACGAAAATTGTTCCCTTGTATTTTTCTTTGTTTTGAGCCAGTAACGCACCTTTTCCATTGACAATAAGCTGGTGCCTAAGTCAGAAACACACCTTTTACATGTGCAAAGTGAGGTGTTGTTACTCTTTTCCTTCTTGAAATGGGTGTTACCCCCTGAACACCGCTTGTTCGCCTCATTAAAAGTGTGGTGCTCAAGTTTTAAAGAAAAAAAGGAAGCTTCGAGAGGCTTCTCAAAGCTTGCCTCCGTGGAGACTCATCCCTATGGCTTAGGACACCTGGAGCTTGAGATCCTTAATTTTACGATCTTCTATCCACCTCACCCAAGATATCCTCAACCTATCCTATCCTCCCATACCTTTAAATACTGGCTCACCCCCCATGGGAAAGAGGAGGAAGAATTGTGTTAAACGCCCAAACTCTATCAAAATAATTATTGAGCTATTGGAGGCAAGGTGAAGTTAGAGGCAAGGAACCATTGGAAGGAACTCTCAAAACCAAGGCATAAATGTTGTAGTCTCTCCAATAATTTCTAATACAAAGTGTATTTTCTTTCCCATATTTACTGTATCATTCCTATCTATTGCTTGATTCCTTGGTCACAAGCATAGAACTGGTTTATTATCTTATATGCTATCATCTTTCTCGTGTTGTCTTCAATCTTTTATAGGTTATCCTGTAGTAGCAAAGGTGAAAGCTTCAAGAATAGCGAGGACAACCTTTATGTAATATCCCAATTTTGACCCAAAATTGCATTAAAATTGTATATGATATAAATACCATTATTAATCATAGTGGGGAGATAAAGGCCAAGGCCCCACCATCAATTTAGCGTTTCATGTATCGACAATTAAAAATTGATACCTATGGTTCTTGTGCTAGCCAAGCACCATTAAAAATGAGAACATCATGTAAATATGCAATTTAATAAAATACCCACAAATAGCTATGCAATGCAACAAAGAGATGGGGGCATGATTTCATGAGGAATAGGGAGGTAAATTATTCAAACATTTGATCCAATAGTGTAAATCCAAATGTCAATGATAGAACCCATAAAACCTCAATTATCCATTTTGTCTTATGCACCCAATCATTTAATTCTTCCAGAAGTTGGTTGAGGTAGTTAATGCCTTGGGAAGGGAGAGGTATGACATTCAAATTCCATATTGGGGCAAGCCATCAATCTGGAAATTGTGTTTTTTATTGTTGGCCAAGTAAATACCCAGAAATGCATGCCCATTCTATTCCCCATTCATGTTTTTCATTTCCTCATGCAGTTGGAGCAAGCTAGGCATTTTGCTTCATGATTTCTGTTGTTTTCCTCATTTTCTCCAAGCTGGAAACCCATTTTTGTATTGCAGAGTGGTTGGGAAGGGAGATTCATGATTTGGGTGTTTAGGGAGGTTGTTTTTCCCTCTACAATTCCCAACAACGTTTCTGAATTCGAATTGCTCACCCAGGGTTGATTTCCCCATCTTCAATTTCATTTTTGGTTGCCAAAACTTTTTTCTTCATACCTAGCATTTGTATTTTGCTATTATGTGTACCCTTGTTTTGGTATGAAAGATTTAGGAGTGGGAGAGGTCCAGAATTGGCTTGATAAACCTAGTGAAGAGAGAAAACTCACAAGGGATCAAGAGGGGATGGCTATTCTTCTATGCACACCCTGAATAGCACTGGAATGAAAGGTATGGTCCGAGGGACTATGTAGCAGTGAAGGGAATACTTCCTTATGTTGGGTGTGTAGGTATTGTGGAGGAAAAGATAGATAGATCTTGTGTAGGTGTCCATAGCTTTGTGGTTGAGCTCACTAACTTAGCAATTCTTCCTTTCCACTACCTTAGTAGCCTGATAAACCCAACATTAGATTGGATTGGTTGAAACTTGATGTGTATTTGGCTAAGTGTGAGCCTGTTGTTCCCTAGTTCCTTATGGAAATCATGCACAGCTCAGTGGTGGCAATTGTGCTGAGAGATTGATGAGAACAATTGGCCTATGGTTGGGTGGAACATTGCAACGACAACTAATTACGGGACGATTAAATTTCAAGACAAGCGCTCTCTTGTATTTAATCCTACAATGCATTTGTTTTATGAATTATTATGAACATAATGAATGCTTGAATGAGATTTGCTTTCATTGTATTTTCTGTATTATGCATCTATATATGTATGTTTTATTTTCAATGCATTTCTTGGTTTATGTTCATGGTGCTAGACTCCCGATTTGATAGATAGAGCAGTCGAGTCGCGTTCTCTCTCTCTACGAGTAGAGGGGAGGGGACATGACACTTTAAGGGAAGTATAGTGTCATTATATTCAAGCAATTGACCAAATCTAGGGAAAGTTTAACATTTTGGGTTTTTGTTTTGTTCTAGACGTGTATCATTTAGATCTAGGGAAACGACTTCTGAGGTGAGAATTTCCAGCAACAAAATTGGAGACTCTACTGGGAATACTTCTAATTCCGAATATTTGGTAAGTTGAAACCTCTATATTCATTTTCAATTCATAGATCTATTTTTCAATTGATAGATCTATAGATTTGTTTTGAATTTGATTATTTTGCCTCTATCCACCTTTGGATCTTCATATTTTTGGTTCATTGGGTTTTCTAGTGATTGTTTGGGTTGATTTTTTGGAATGTAACTTACTTTTTTGTCGCATTTTTTATTTTTCAAATTGCCATCTCGGCAACCGCGCCTGATCTGTATATTAAGTGTGGTGCCATCGCCTTTTCCCTATTAGAAGAGAGCGGTGCCACCGCCTTTTCCCTATTATAAGAGAGCAATGCCACCACTATGTTTATGTGTGAAATGTGCGGTGCTAGAGCTGCCAACGCTTTGGTGTGAACCTGCAAATTGAGGTGCCAGGTATTTTTTTAGCCCTGTCTGGTATTTCATTCTTAAATGCTTCTTTTTCTTGTTTGAGATCCATGCTTCAGATAGTTCAGTTGTGTTTTGAACTCTGGAATTTATTCTTGAAAAGAAAACTCAATAAAAAACAACAATCCAAAATAGCTCGCATGAGAATTCATAGGTACCCCAACACACCTTTAGGTGTACCCTAGGGAGAGATGACCAAAATTTTCGACTTAGAGGGGTGTTATTTAGTAATGGTGGTCATGGCTGGACCATCCGGTCCTCCTTTACTGGTACTACGGATTAATGACATTGCTGAATTCCCGTCAAAGAGGATTTTAACCTCCAGGTTGGTGTTCGGGGACCTTAAAGGTTGACTATTGGGACTCATGGCTCCATTCCCTTCTTACGTGCTCTAGTTGTCTCTTCTTCATCCATAAGACACTAGTATTCATTCGTGGTCACTTCATACACCCTCCTGGATCTTCAGTTATTGGGTCCTTGCTCTCCTTGGCCTTTTTTCCTCAAAGGAAGTCATCCTCCATGCCAGATCGTTTCCATGTTTTGAGGAGGGCGTTGAGGGATTTTACAGTATTCTAGAGGTTATATGGGGCATAACGCCCTCCCTCCAACTCGTTCCAGACTTTCGTTCAGAGTGATTCTCTTATTTGAGCATGTTTTGGCACCTAGGGATGCAAATAACCATAGATAGCCTACCATAGTTTATATTTTATTATTATTTTCTTTTAATTTTAAGTCAACATTTAATAATTATGAATTTACCTGCTTTAAGGAATGTAGGCTGGGATAAGTGTGTGTGAGATCATATAAATAGATATTCTCACTTTCATTTTAAAATTAGAACTTATGGGATAATACACTATGCACTTGTTTTACCCTACTTAGGGTTTTGTTTGGATGGATGTGCTCCTGGTGAGGAAGTTTTATGGTTAATGCAAGTTGTTTTTCTGGTAATTCTTTGGAGAATCTATGATTTTGGTGATGCTTCTATTTGTTGGATGAACACAAGCACAAGGAGGTCATGCTTCTTACCTTTTTGTTGGATGTTGGTGATGTACATGTCTGAGTCTTGGTGGTAGCCTTAGAGCTACACTTTGTCATAGGATAGGCCTTTATCTTCCTGGTCACCTTAGCAAACTAGGACATGTCTCCTTGTGAGAGTGCCCTAGGATTTCTCATGAGTCTTTGTAGGCTGTTTGTTTAACCTAGGATCTTTCCTCACTAACTTAGCACTCCTCAAAAACCCGAGGTTAGGTAGGGCTTGTGCTAGGGTTTTTCTAGGTTTTCACATTTCATTTCACACATCTAGTCTAGGTTTAGGTTAGATTTAGATTAGTTATTGGATAGTTTATGGTTAGTTTAGCTTGGGTTAGGGTTAATTTAGGTTAGCTTTCGCTGCCACTTCCATATGCAGCCCTCTCAGGCCTGCCTAATTCCTGTTGCATCCCTAACTCAAGCTCCCACGCTGGGTCCTCCCCTGCTAATCTCCACCCGAGGCCTGTACCACCGCTCCTTTCTCCTTCACAGCCATCTCCACGCAGATATATTCCATTCCCTCTTCCATATACTGGCCTTCCTTAAAGAATCCTGAAACCACGTGCGATACCTCCATCCGCAGCTACCGTTCCTCATATCCCATCTTCCTCGCTTGTGATGTGTTGTGTCTTTCGCACCAGCGCAGTATCTCCCCACTCATTGTCCTCCTCACGAGGCCAACCCTCCATGCAACTAGATGCTATCTCTTCTAACCTCCCTTTGATTCACAGTCACTTACCTTTCCATCATTGCTCATCCACACGCCCTTCCTCTTCTGTGCACGTAACTCCCTCTTCCGTGCAGGTAACTCCCTCCATTTGCGCGACCTCCTCCCATCCCCCGATTTCCTTCTGCGTTGCCCATCCACCGGCTACATGTTTCTCGTAGACCATTCTCCCACATCGCAGCCTGCTCGACCTTTGCGCACGTTATCCATCCTGCTCCTTCTCCCCACGAGCTTTCTCTCAACTCTACCCACCGCATATCCTTCATCACTCTGCCATCCCACCATCCTTCCCCTCGCAAGGACCCTCGCTGCTAACCCTTTCTACGGACCTCTTGCGCACACTTCCCTCAACATCCTCTCCATGCTAACGCATACCACCTTCATTACCTTGCGCTACTTTCCCTCCACGCAGCTAGTTGCTGTCACCTCCCTCTTCCCCAAGCGATTCACGCTCACGACCTTCACAACCGGTTACGCCGCCCAACCAACCTGCATGTTCTCCCACTACTTATCTCCACCCGTGGCCTGGCTACAGCTCCTTATCTCCCTGCGTTTTTCCATACACCAAGGACGTAGCTAGGGTTAGGGCTTTGTTTGTCAAACTGAGTTTCATATTTTTCTATTGCACTCATATTATTTTAAGTGAGTATTGTGAATATTTATTAATGTTTTATTAATTCTATTCTAAATGATGTTAATATAACTTATAATTTATTTAATTTATTTGCATACTTTAGCTAATTACTTAGTTTCTATTTTGTCATTTGCATATTTGGCTTATCATTTGCATAGTTAATTAGTATTTTGTTATTAATACTGCTAATATAAATTCAAAATACTCTTAGTATTTTGTTAGTATTTTGATAATGATAAGACATGTTTTTGAAAGTCACATATGAGATTCGTTCTTTTTGAGTTAATTATTTGTTACCTACAATTAGATAATTGCATGGTCATAGTTAGAATAACACTAAAATTATCCCTCAGGCACATCATTCATTCTTGAATTAGACTCCATTAGGCACTGATCAATAACATATTCGAGAGAGATATTTTTGTGTTTAGTGTCTTTTGCAGAGCCACATATTCGAAAGTGATAGTGGTCACTTGTTCTGCATATGCTTACTGATGGAAATAACCTTCCATTTCAACCAGTAACAAGTTATACGATAACATACAAACCTATGACATGAATGAGTAAATTATATACATGAATAAGTAAATTATATACAAAATATTGTGTTTAAATAAAAATAAACATGACCTTCCATTTCAACCAGTAACAAGTTATACGATAACATACAAACCTATGACATGAATGAGTAAATTATATACATGAATAAGTAAATTATATACAAAATATTGTGTTTAAATAAAAATAAACATGTAAAATTTATAAGTCTAGCACATAAAACAATCTTAAACTTGTTGTAACTCTTTACGTGGACAAAATATTATAATATTCTTATGATTTGTGTTTGTGAGGAAAAAATAAGAATATTTCCCATGCTAATCATGCCCCACAAACTCTAGATTTTTGTGGGTTTTTCGTGTGTTCCAAAACAACTAGGAAAAGAACTGCAAAGAAATGGTGATAAATCAAACTTAAAGTAACATAGCTATTGTTATCATCATCACCAGAGAGTAATCACTGGCGCTACAACAATCATGTTCAATTTTGACAACCGGAGGCGAGAGAAATTTGAGCACATCCACTTCACACTTAATTGAAAAAAATGCAAAATAAAGTGAGTATACACCAAGAATTCGTGACCGAAGAAGGAGAGAGAACCGCATATACACTCCACACAATTATAAAATCACTGAACAATGATAATCCACTGGGATTCACAGCTCTTCATTATATGCCCTCGTAATCCACTAGGCATACTAGGCTCTTCAACTCGTATTTATCTGGACTCAATATGGATAACAAGCTGTGACTAACTGAACTTATCTAAACTCAATATTTATGCTTTCACAGAATGTATGGCTACAAAATTAGTTGTAACTAAATTTATCTGCATTCAATCGTTTCTAGAACTAAATCTTTGATGAATTGTATTTGCATATCTACCTAAGCATATGTGTTGGGATGAAAGGACATCGGTTGGGATTTTCCTTCTTGATTCATGATCCTCACCAGGCTGAAATCAGACACATAGGCATTCATCTCATTGTCCAACAAAATGTATGTAGGTTCAATGTCTCTGTGATAAATCGTTTGTTGGACACTAGAATAAAGATAAGCCAAGCCCTTGGAAATCCACAACATAATGTTCTTCAATTGTCCCACCATATCCTCTCAGGAAACACAACAACCTCTCAAAGCAACCAGATTCGGTTTCTTGATGTTATTAAGAATCTCTACTCCATTTAAGAAGTCCATGACCCCTCTAGGAGTAGAGTAGTTTCATATTAGTGTTATCCTTTAGCACCAGCGCCAGTGGTTGTTGGAGAGCTTCCACTTTGTCTTTGAATTTGTCAATAAAACTAGCCAAATTGGGAAGTCCTTCATACGTCGGTAGTTCAATAACTTGTGCATCGACCTAACGCAGCGACTGGGTGAATCTTCCACATTTCTGGATCAAGACTTTGTGTAATCGGTTCTACAAATTCTCAAGCACGTTGTCAGAGTCTGATGACACAGATCTAGTACTTCACCAGTCCAGCTCTCTGCCTGTAGTGGGACTGATGTAATCTTCAGAATTATTGTAAGCATGATCCCATCCTCTTGTAACTTCTTCTTTCACTGGTTTGACATATCTTCGGTATTCTGTAGGATCTAATGGTGCGATTATCTGGAAGTTGTGATTCTTAAATGTCATGACTTGTTTCTTGAAGTTGATGACCACCAAGTTGTCACTTTCCCAGCCAATCCCTAGCAATGCAGGATAAGAGCTACTTTCGTCGACTATCTCAATGACGTCAAAATCTGTAAAGGTTTTTAATCCCTTGACTTCAACAAGCATATGGGGTACTCTACCGATTGGAGACACCTTGGCCTGGTTTTCTAGTCACAATTGTACCCGGGACCAAACCAACTCCGGTTTCCCTATTCTTTCCCAGGTTTTATTTGTTAAGATATTTATGTCAGATCCTAGATCCAAAATGACTGAATCCACATCAAAGTCACTAATGTGGACATTCATTCGCATCTCCTTCCCTGTTTTCTTCTTATGTAACGAATTCACCACATGGTCTTGTCGTCCTTTCTCTTGTCGATCCAAGAATCTCACTATTTCTGCTAATGTGTTAGGGTGTTTTTCTAGTGACAAACAACTTGCTATAAAATGTTGCAATGTACTAATATTCCGTGGCAACCCTGGTATAACTGTCGTATCAAAAGTAGGAGGCATCTCTTAGATAGGAAACTTACTGGTGTTTATGTTTATGATGTCCCTTACATCGAAGAATATTTCCTTTTTAGCGTCGACATCGAATTGCACCTTCTCCTAGGCTACTGGTCAGATATTCGGTATCGGGCCATCATCTCCCATCATTGCTCCTCCTCGGTTTATCACTTTGACATCTGCTGGTTGCATTCAAGTTTCCACCGATACATTTCCTACAGTTGGTCCTTAATTCTAATTTTGAGGCTGGTTCACATTTTGGTTTGCATTCTGATTCTAGTTCTAGTTTTGGTTCTAGATCTGTGGTGATGGAGCATTCTTTTCCTACCACTTCACAATCAACTGCGGAAAATATTCAACTGTATGGTCTGTGACGCTGCAATAGGTGCACTGACATTGTAGGTTTGGATAGTCTCTTTGGTAATGTCCCAATGCTCCACAATTATAGCATTTCATAGGTCCACGACCTCATCCCAGACCTCCTCCTCAACCAAAGCCTCCATTTTGTCCTCCTCAGAATCCTTGGTGAAATCCTCCTTGTGGTTGATACTGTTGGATTGGGATGTGGTGGATGATACCGAGGTTGAGCATACTACGATTGTTGTTGTATCTAGTTGTACTGTGGCTACTGAGGAGAAAACTGCGGTTGCTGCAAAACAAACTGCAGTTGCTGCGGAACAAACTGTGGTTGTTAGGGAACAAATTGTGGTTGTGGTTGAACAAATTAGGGCTACAGCAGCAATATATTGGCCAGTCACTGCTCTTCTCCTTTCATAAAATATGTATCCATAGTTCTCTCTTGGAGCAAATCGTAATCTCTACAGTCCTTTTCTTCATGTCCAACATAGCGACAAAAATTACAGAACAAATTTGCAGGTTTCGATACTACCTTTTGGAGATATACACATTCCTCATGCCAATATCTTCTGGTTTGGAAGACGCGACACCGTTGCAGTCCTCCTTGACTTAGTGGATTTGACTCCTTCCTATAGGTACTCGCGAAAGTCCGGACATTGATCCCTATGATTCCCTTCTATTTGACATCGAGTGCACCAAACCTCTTTGCGGACATCTCTTCCTTTCTTGATATTTTTCAATCAAATAGTGAGGTTGGCTAGTTGCGACTGGATCTAATTCATACCAACCCCCTTTTCACCAACTGGTGAGGCCTCCAACTTCATCGCAATATCCAAAGCCTCGGTTAGTGTCGCAATCTTTTGATGCATTAGTGGCATAGGAATATGCGGTACGAACACCGCGATAAACCATTCTTTGTGTTGAACATCGCTCATATCGAAACTAACTTTGCCATCGGTGTTTTGAACCTCTGATTGAAATCCCATACAAATTCATTCAGATACTGTATTATCTCCTTCAATTCAGTAATATACTAACTCAGATTTTGGATTTCTAAATTCTTCAATAAGTCTTTTTCGGATCTCTGCCACGGTTTTCTGAAGGTTCTCTGTTGATAACTACACAAACTTCATGTACCAGTCCAATGCACGACCTCAAAAATTTGTCACCAATTGACCTTTCTTGATGTCCTCATCTTGCACTTGCTTGGCAGTGCATACTCCTTCACATAAAAATCAGTATTGTTTGGGATCCTCAGTCCCATTTCCATGGAACAAAGGCAATTTCACATCGTCACCAGCCATTCTAGGTCTTCTTCTGGTATTCGTAGATCCACTACTGCTACCATTGTGTTCGCACACGGGACAAATTTGTGACTAATTAATGTTTCTTCCTCTTGAACTTGGCACAGTGTGCGGAGGTGTAGGTACGTTGTTGCTTTGGGTCAATACTTCATCGGCCTTGGGTGTAGCCTGATCATTTTCTTCATCGTTGTAGGGTCTCTTAGTCCCTTATGGTATCTTCTCACAGTTTCTTGCTCCAGTCACAGGAAGATTCTCCTCACTCCTTTGCCTCTTCTCTTGTTGGAACCTCACCCCACTTCCTAGAAGACCACACTCTTCCTCGACTTCCCTTACAGTCTCTTCAAAACTCCCATCCATCTACCCCATATAATTCCATCCAAACCTCGTATTCGCAGTACCCATGACCTCCGCATACCAGAGATTTACTTATTGGAGTTCATCTTCAATATTCCCTTTTTGCAAATGAGAATTTTAATCCATAGTTGTAGAGACAATAAAAATCTCCCCCTTGGTCCTTTGAAGAATTCCCTTTCTGAGTCGCTATACGACTTGACTGTGTCGAAGAAAAACTAAGTGATGTATTAGTTCAAAATGTTGTTGATCCACACTTTGACATCTTTTGATGCCCTATTGTCGACTCTTTGTGGTTGTTGAATCAATTTAGGGGTCCAATGATCAAGATCACCTCCTTGGAAATTCCTCTTCTAGAAGGTAATTTGTGCCAACACTTGTATAGAATAATCGAAAACTCCACGAAGAATACTTCATGAATATCAGAATAGATATATTCTCCCAACCACTCTTCTGTCGAAAATATGG
Organism: Pseudotsuga menziesii; assembly: GCA_001517045.1. Lineage (NCBI taxonomy): Eukaryota > Viridiplantae > Streptophyta > Pinopsida > Pinales > Pinaceae > Pseudotsuga > Pseudotsuga menziesii. The sequence continues at coordinate 17,655 of LPNX011216389.1, forward strand.
AACTCTTGTTTTCTTCTGCAATGAATTCTCTAGCCGTCTGATCAAACTAGTCCTCAGAAATTTTTTTCGTCAAATTCCACAACATATCCCCTTCTTCCTCTCACTTAAAACACTCATTTACCAACATTCATGGCAAGTTCTTGAATCACAGTAAACATATTTCAACTTAACTCCTCAAAGATGTTGACATACAAGCATTCATAAAACACATAAAGACTATGCATAATTCAAAAGATCTCTTTAAGCACAAAAAATAATCACATCGTTTAACCTTATAGCTTGCATTGCAAAAATACCATAGATCATAAAAACACAAAAACATCATAGATCATAGCATTCAAAAACATCACATTAAGATAGAATTACCATCAACATCATTCTCATATTGGCTTCATAGATCAAAATACATCACTTGGTCAAAAGCCTCAAGCCACAATACAGTCCTCCACAGATCGCAAAACCACAAATCACTATCCTTCGCTTTGAATACTACTAATTAATTACTTCTTGACAATCATTATCTATTGATTCTACTTCTAATACTATTTATAAGCTAACGTTGTTACAAAAAGGTTCATATAGACATACTCTCTAGCTAACTTGGACAAAAATACAATTAGTTCAACCAAGCTAACCACTTGTCGATATCTTCCTCTTGCACGGTTGGACTTGCAACTTGTCGACATCTTTCTTCAGGTTGCGCCTTGCGCACTTGAACCGCTCTCCAACAATTTTTTTATGAATCTTCCCCGATTAAATCCGAAAATGTAAGAGTTGATGTGGAATAGGAACATGTAATATCAAAAAAACTAATTCAGTTGGAGAACCAATATTCTCATTACTCAAAGAAATAAGAAGAAGTTTTTGGTGAGAGAAAAGTCATAGAAGATGAAGAAATTCAAGAAATTGTGGAAACCCCACAACCTACACCAACGAGATCATTAAGGGAGAGAAATCCTCCTAAGAGGTATACTGATTTTGTTTCGTTTGTTTTACTTACTGATGATGGAGAACCTTCTTGTTTTGAGGAAGCCATTAATTGTGTTGACAATGCTAAGTGGAAGGTGGCAATGAATGAAGAAATGGATTCTCTAGAGAAAAAAAATACATGGGAATTGATTGAACTTCCCAAAGATAGAAACAATTTCGGATGTAAGTGGGTCTTCAAATTGAAGAAAGGAGTTGATGGTAAGGTTGAAAGATACAAAGCTAGATTGGTTGCAAAAGGGTACTCTCAAATGGAAGGTATAGACTATCATGATATTTTTTCTCTAGTTGTCAAGCTTGTATCTATTTGTGTTGTGTTAGCATTAGTTGCATTGCTTGATTTGGAGTTAGAGCAACTAGATGTTAAAACAATTTTCTTACATAGAGATTTAGATGAGGATATTTTTATGGAAGAACCAGAAGGTTTTGTACAATATCATAAAGGTAGATTAGTTTGCAAGGTCAAGAAATCGTTGTATGGCCTGAAATAGTGACCCAGACAATGGTACAAGAAATTTGACTCTTTCATGGTGAGCCAAGGTTAAACTAGAAGTGAATATGATCATTGTTTATACTTCAAAAGGTTGAATGGCATATAACCACTTATACTATGAAAAGTGAACTTGACATAGTTCTTGTTTTTCTCTCTCCTAATTTTAGTTGCTAATTTTACCTACATTTTAAAAAGGATTGATACTAGTATCACATATTTTCTTTTTAAGGATTTTTTTTGGGCCTTTGAATCATCTTCATCATAAAATATTATTACTTTCTATTTTCAAGTATGTGTTTTATATATTTAACAAAATAACATACATTTAGAAGCAAGTTATATTGAAAAACATATACATTTTGCAATTTTTTCTTTAAACTAAGACATTTTTATAGGCGAAATAAGACTTTTTTATTGACAAAATTCTATGAAATTCTAGATAATAAAGACACTTAAAACCATTTTCAATAGATTTTCATAGATTGTTTTATAAAAATGATACTATTTCATACTATATTTCAAAATGTTACAATTCACATTAATTCACGAAAAACTATGCCATATATTTCTAAATAACATATTATAAACAATATATATAGAAATTTTATTTCTAAAATAAAGTCTGAAAGTCAAAACAATACTAATATATCTTACCAAAAAGTTGTCAAATTTAACTTTTCTTCAAGACATTAAACTAATCAACAATATCATGTAGGCCAAATTCTTCATCGAAATTGGAATTTTCTGGAGCTTGGCTTTCCTCAGGGACATCAATGTCCTCTTCCATTGGGTCTTCTATGTCCGCAAGATTCCCAAAGTGCTCCTTTCCAAATATCCCTCCTAATTGAGGTTGAGGCTCTTTTGACATCTTCGCCACATTGACCATCATGAGGACATTGATTTTTTTTTGTTATTTATTTCATGACTTTGAATGAAAAGTTTTAAAGTAATTGTTCTATAAACCATTATAGAAATATTTTATATTGAATTCCATAAACATATATTTACCTTTCGAAGTTTTAACATAATAATTATATAGTTCATCAACCAAATATATTTAATAGGTCAATAAAACCAACTAAAGCATTTGTTAAAATCAAGTGTGTTATATAAGAGAAATATGAGTACATACAATCATGGGCATGAATAATGGGAAAAATGCTAATTATGCAAGCCATTCTCTCTTAAAACAAAGCTAGTGCAACATTTCTTTAAAAAGTCTCCCATATATCAATTGGCCAACAATTACCATGAATAATAATAACCTAATATAACAATAGTTTAATCTATGAATCTAATTACATTGTTCAAAGAAGAAGCTCCATATGCATATGATACTATTTTTCCAACATGATGTTAAAAGTTGTTGTAAAAAAGGAAATAGTTTTCAACTCAAGTAGATTTGAAAGAGTATATTTGTGAATATGGTTACACAAGTTTGATGTTCCATGCAAGGTGATATATTTGATGTTGGTTGCATGAATGTTGGAAGGGTTGATGTTGAGAATGGTTCAAGGACTGCACATTCAACCTTGCATTTTGTAGTTCTTCAATAATATAGAAGACACAAATTGCTAGATCTTGTTAATTCAAATGGGACAAAAAAAAAATAGATAAAATCATTTTAAATTAATAATATTAAAATTTATAAAAATAAAACCTTTTATAATTTAAGAAGCAAAAAAAATAATCCAAAAATAGAAATAACAAAATGAACACCCATGAAACATAAGACTTGAACATCTATATGATGCAGCTATCACATAGATAATTACTATAACAATTAATAAATAATAAAAAATCTATATAATGGCACTATCACAAAAAAAATGATTAAAATAATCAATAAAGGGACATATTTAGCTTTCTTGGTTTTCTTTCCCTCCAACTCCTTGCAATAGTTCATCAATGAATGGTGTCGAGAGTGGATCATGAATACTCACATCATTCAGCTCCCTTAAATCGACATAGATCCTTATTTCCCCTGTTTTCTTTTCCTGAACAACCATCAGACTGATCCATTCAGATTCTTCAACTGGTTCGATAATGCCAACATCCATCATGCACTCGAGTTCAACTTTGACCCGTTCCTTATACCGTGGGTTCAGCCTGTAAGGTCGTTGCTTCATTGGTTTCACATTTGGCTTCAAGGGAAATTTCATTTCACCCAAATCACCTGAAATTCCTTTCATCTCACTAAAATTTGTTCGAAATAAATCATGGAATTCATGCAGCAGATCAGTGATATTCACGATTGTTGATCCGTTCTAATATCCCCAAAACTAGAAAATTCCGGGTTCTCCATCGTCCCAATATTTACCTTTATTTCCAGTGCCGCGATATCCCGAATTCCTTCTGATTCCATAACATTGATAGCTCTTGGATCATCCACATCTTCAGGATCATCGGTTACATTGTAACATTTCATCATTAGCTGGTCTACTAGCATCATTTGCACTTCTATTGACGTCTTTCCTGGAACTTCTTCCAACACCATATTGTAAATGTGTTGAAGGGTTTTATGAATGCTTGGATCATCATTCACAAAGTTGAATGTATGACTAAAACTGACAGTTAAGTCTTCCCATGCTGTAATCTCCCTTCGCAGCTCAACCGATATGTACCATCTTTGTGGTATTTCGTCCAACGTATGGACAAAGGAATGCACCCATTCATCCTTCGGTCGGGACACCCAGATGGTTTGACATGCAATTGTTTGCTCATGTGGATTGTTCCTTTCATCGTACTTCTTTCCTTGGTGGTGTTATGTTTCTCCAAATCGAACTTCCATTAGTTTGCGATAGACCGACCATCCATTAATTGAGCTCTTATGGGTGTCCCACCATATTATCGGTGTAGCCTTCAGCACCAGCACTAGTGGTTGTTGGAGAGATTCCACTTTGTCTTTGAATTTGTGAATAAAACTAGCCAAATTGGGAAGTCCTTTATACATCGGTAGTTCAATAACTTGTGTAGTGACCCAATGCAGCGACTGGGTGACTCTTCCACATTTTTGGATCGAGACTTTTTGTAATCGGTTCTACAAATTCTCGAGCACGTCATCAGAGTTTGATGACACGGATCTAGTACTTCACCAGTGTAACTCTCCTCCTGTAGTGGGACTGATGTAATTTTCAGAATTATTGTAAGCATGATCCCATCCTCTTGCAACTTCTTCTTTCACTGGTTTGACATATCTTTGGCCTTCCATAGGATCTAATGGTATGATGATCTGGAAGTTGTGATTCTCAAATGTCATGACTTGTTTCTTGAAGTTGATGACCACCAAGTTGTCACTTTCCCAGCCAATCCCTAGCAATGTAGGGTAAGAGCTACTTTCGTCGACTATCTCAATGATGTCAAAATATGTAAAGGTTTTTAATCCCTCGACTTCAACAAGCATATCGGGTACTCTAGTGATTGGAGACACCTTGGCCTAGTTCGCTAGTCGCAATTGTACCGGGGACCAAACCAACTGCGGTTTCCCTATTCTCTCACAGGTTTTATTTGTTAAGATATTTACATCATATCCTAGATCCAAAATGATTGAATCCACATCAAATTCACTGATCTGGACATTCATTCGCATCTCCTTCCCTATTTTCTTCTTATGTAACGAATTCACCGCATGGTCTTATCGTCCTTTCTCTTTTCGATCCAAGAATCTCACTATTTCTACTAATGTGTCAGGGTATTTTGGTAGTGACAAACAACTTGCTATAAAATGTTGCAATGTACTAATCTTCCGTGGCGACCCTCGTATAACTATCATATCAAAAGTAGGAGGCATCTCATAGATAGGAAACTTACTAGTGTTTATGTTTATGATGTCCCTTGCATCGAAGAATATTTCCTTTTCAACGTCGACATCGAATTGCACCTTCTTCTGGGCTGCTGGTCCGATATTCGGTATCGGACCATCATCTCCTATCATTGCTCCTCCTCAGTTTATCACTTTGACATCTACTGGTTGCATTCAAGTTTCCACCGATATATTTCCTATAGTTGGTCCTTGATTCTGATTTTGAGGCTGGTTCACATTCTAGTTCACATTTTGGTTCGCATTCTGATTTTGGTTCTAGTTTTAGTTCTAGATCTATGGTGGTGGAGCATTCTTTTCCTGCCACTTCGCAATCAACTACGGAAAATATTCAACTGTATGGTATACGGCGCTGCAATAGGTGCATTGACATTGTAGGTTTGGACAGTCTCTTTGGTAATGTCCCAATGCTCTGCAATTATAGCATTGCATAGGTCCATGACCTCGTCCCAGACCTCCTCCTCAACCGAAGCCTCCATTTCGTCCTCCTCAGAACCCTCGATGAAATCCTCCTTATGGTTGATACTATTGTTGATTAAACTGTTGTGGCGGATTGGGCTGTGGTGGATCATACCGAGGTTGAGCATACTACGGTTGTTGTTGCATCTAGTTGTACTGCGGCTACTAAGGAGCAAACTGCGGTTGCTATGGAACAAACTGCAGTTATTCGATTCAAATTGTGGTTGTGGTTAAACAAATTAGGGCTATGGAAATAGCCTTTTGGCCAATCGCTGCTCTTCTCCTTTCATAAAATATGTATCCATGGTTCTCTCTTGGAGCAAATCGTAATCTCTACAGTCCTTTTCTTCATTTCCAACATAGCACCAAAAGTTATAGAACAAATTTGTAGGTTTCGATACTACCTTTTGGAGATATACACATTCCTCATGCCAATATCCTCTAGTTTAGAAGATACGACACCATTGCAGTCCTCCTTGACTTAGTGGATTTAGGGCTCCTTCCTATAGGTACTCACAAAAGTACAGACATTGATCCTTATGATTCCCTTCTATTCGACATTGAGTGCACCAAACCTCTTCGCAGACGTCCCTTCCTTTCTTGATATTTTTCAATTGAATAGTGAGGTTGGCTAGTTGCGACTGGATCTAATTCATACCAACCCCCGTTTCACCAACTGGTGAGGCCTCCAACTTCATCGCAATATCCAAAGCCTCGGTTAGTGTCGCAATATTTTGATGCATTAGTGGCATATGGATATGTGGTACCAACGTCGCGATAAACCATTATTTGTATTGAACATCGCTCATACCGAAACTAACTTTGGCCATCCGTGTTTTGAACCTCTAATCGAAATCCCATACAAATTCATTCAGATATTGTTTTATCTCCTTCAATTTGGTAATATACTATGACTCTGATTTTGGATTTCTGAATTCTTCGATAAGTCTTGTCCAGATCTCTGCTAGGGTTTTTTGAAGTTTCCCTGTTGATACCTGCACAAACTTCATGTACCAGTCCAAGCACGACCTCAAAATTTTTTTCGCTAGTTGACCTTTCTTGATGTTCTCATCTTGCACTTGCTTGACAGTCCATACTGGTTCACATAAAAACTAGTATTGTTTGGGATCCTCGGTCCCATTTCCATGGAATAAAGACAATTTCACATCATCATCCGCCATTCTAGGTCTTCTTCTTGTATTCATCGATCCACTAATACTACCATTGTGTTAACACATAGGACAACTTTGTGACTAATTAATGTTTATTCCTCCTGAACTTGGCAGAGTGTGCGGAGGTTTAGGTACGTTGTTTCTTTGGGCGTATCCTATTCATTTTCTTCGTCGTTGTAGGGTCTCTTAGTCTCTTATGGTCTCTTCTCACAGTTTCTTGCTCCGGTCGCAGCAAGAATCTCCTCACTCCTCTGCCTCTTCTCTTGCTGGAACCTCACCCCACTTCATAGAAGACCACACTCTTCCTCGACTTCCCTTACAATGTCTTCAAAACTCCCATCCATATACCCCATATAATTCCATCCAACCCTCATCTTCGTAGTACCCGTGACCTCTACACACCCGATATTTACTCATCGAAGTTCATCTTCAATATTCCCTTTTCGTAGATGAGCATTTTAATCCATAGTTGTAGAGACAACAAGAATCTCCCCCTTGGTCCTTTGAAGAATTCCCTTTCTGCGTCGCTATATGAATTGACTGTCTTGACAGAAAACTCAGTGATGTATCCTTCCAAAATGTTATCGATCCACACTTCGACATATTTTGATGCCTTGTTTTCGACTCTTTGCGGTCGTTGAATCAATTCAGGGGTCCAATGATCAAGATCGCCTCCTTGGAAATTCCTCTTCTGGAAGGTAATTTGTGCCAACCACTCGTACAGAATAATAGGAAACTCCGTGAAGAATACTTCGTGAATATCAGAATAGATATATTCTTCCAACCACTTTTCTATCAAAAATCTAGAACTCTTGTTTTCTTCTGCAACGAATTCTCGAGCCTTCTGATCAAACCAGTCCTCGAAATTCTGTTTCGTCGGATGCCACAAAATATCCCCTTCTTCCTCGCACTAAGGTCCTGGAAATGGAACCATTTCTTGACACACTTCATTCAACGGGGGTTCACTCACTGTCGACACCTTACTAGGTGATCTCCCTAATCACTGACCAGAACAGGTTTTACCGTGTCTAGCAGCACCTACGAAGCAGATGTAATCTCACCTGAGATGACGAGGGAGGGATGAAGGAACCAAGTTTCTGTAGAAAGGAAGGGGACTTGTTCATCTATTCTTAATCAATATCAAGGCAAATCATAGATCTAGGAGGGTGAATTTATCACTTAAAACACTCATTTACCAACATTCATGGCAAGTTTTTGAATCATAGTAAACATATTTCAACTTAACTCCTCAAATATTTTGACATACAAGCATTCATAAAACACATAAAGACTACACATTATTCAGAACATCTCTTTAAGCACAAAAAATAATCACATCATTTAACCTTATAGCTCGCATTGCATAAATTCCATAGATCATAAAAACACAAAGACATCATAGATCACAACATTCAGAAACATCACATCAAGACATAATTACCATCAACATTGTTCTCATATTGGCTTCATAGATCAAAATACATCACTTGGTCGAAAGCCTCAAACCAAAATACAGTCCTCCGTATATCATAAAACCACAAATCACTATCCTTCACTTTGAATACTATCGATTAATTACTTCTTGACAACTGTTATCTACTGATTCTACTTCTAATACTATTTATAGGCTCTAAAAATGTCAATATATACATACTCTCTAACTAACTTGGACCAAAATACAATTTGTTCGACCAAGCTGACCACTTGTCGATATCTTGTTGGGCTATAGGGCAGACCCAGGTTTTATACCTTTAGCTTCGCACCAACAAAAGACCCACAGTGTTGGCCCTTTCGGCAACAACCTGCAAGCAGGTTGTAGTCTCACCCGAAACAGCTATGGAATGCCGCGGAATTAGGTTTCTGCAAGCAGAAGAGGGAAATTACTGTACCTTAACTCTTATCAACTTATAATCAATTAAAACAGTGCTTAATCATTCACATATACTTATATATATATCTTCGCAGTTAAATAACATCGTGACTTGCTTAACCCTTACTGAGAATTCACAGCAAAGCTATTTATTATGCAGTGATCTTACTTATCAGATATATCTATACTTATCAATGCAATGAAAGAACAGAACAAAAATCACACAAGAACCACAACACCAGATATAACGTGGTTCACCCTCTGTGTAGGGGTTACGTCCACAGAACTGTGTTTTATTCAACTTTCTACAAAATCACAGTTCTAATCTGCGCACTCAGCTGCAGATCTCTTCGGTCCTCAAAGCTGCACACACAGCAGTAGGCCTCTGCGCACACAGCTGCAGATTTCCTTAATCCCTTACAAACCCTCTGTGCACACAGCTGCAGAGGTCGTCCACGCACTCAGCTGGGACTTATCCTTCACTTACAAAATAGCCTTAGCTTCGCCTTAACTTTCTTAAATTCAAAAAAACCTAACCTCACTTCTTTACACAAGTGCATATTTATATAGCGCACTAATACAAAACCATGGTCTTAAACCATGGGTATCCCAACCCTAAACCCTGGACTTAAACCATGGGTTTATTACAACAAAAGTCTTTGACTCAACCCCGACGCCCCTAAGACTATTTTGAGCTGTAACTCCGCTTACAAGCTTACAACAACCGCGGAGTTACCCATCTCAAGAACCATTAGGGTGCATGCCCCAACAGGCCCCTAAGACTCACCAGTGTCCCGTCCTAGGACACTCAACTACTAGGCTGGTGATAGACGTTGCTGGTGAAGACATAGTGCGCTACTTGCTGATGCCCTCTCTACTGCTGTCGGCTGCTCGCTTCCTTCCGTTGTGGTATTTATGCTGAGGACGGACTTCTGGATCCATCTGCAACCTGACCCTTCACTCTGTTTGCCGAACACTTGACCATCCACAACTAAGGGTCCTCAAAATTGTGTTTCAAGCTGCATAAGGAAAACAACCGCCTCGGTTCTGTCAAAGCAGGAGGATACATGGCGGGATTTTCCAGAGTCTTGTTATGAGGCCTTGTGCCTTTCGTCGCTCCACGTTAGAGTGAACTTGTGCCTGCCTTCGCCCGGTTTAGAGAAAACTTATGCCTGCCTTTGTACCTTAGTCAGATAGGACTGTACTGGTGAATTGCTCAAAAGGTTCTGCAACCCTCTCTCCGTGAACTCGCGTACTAGCTTCCGGACTTCGCAATTGTTTGACATGGTTCCAACTGAACAACTCAAAGAAGTGCTTAAGGAAGGAGTTGCAGGCCGATGCAGTGTTTTATAGAATCCCGTAGCAGAATCCGTCATCATGGTGCGTTAATGACACCAAATCTGATGGAATGCCGAAAATCTTGCCCACACGGTGCCAGATTTTCCCCCAAAATCTCATTATTGCAGGTATGGAGAGCAGTTTTCGTGCTAGCGCAGCCAAATCCATTTTGTCCCATCCATCACATTTGAGGCTGTGACACACCTTGGACCTTCGACATAACAATTACCCACAACTGCGACACAATATTGACCCTCGATACTTACTACCGCATGCGATACCCAAGGTTCAACTGTTCTTGGGAATTAGATTGTCCTTCTAGGGGCTACTTCTGAACAGGAGGTCCCGGCCTGTCCCTATACTTCTTCAGACGACTGTCATTTACCATCGAAGGTAAGATTTCTCCATTCAACTTAGCTAGCTGAACTGTGCCACCATCAGTAATTTTCTGTACTACATACGGTCCTTTCTAATGTGTCTTGAATTTACCTGGAAATTTCATGAATTTGCTGTCGTATAAGAGCACAAGATCACCCTGCTGGAACTGCTTCTTCTTGATGTGTCTATCATGCCATGCTTTTTCTTGGGCCTTCTGTACTTGCTGTTGGAACCCTGCAACAAATCTGTCCTCTTCCAGCTCTAGTATCTTTTTCAGCCTTGCTGTGACTCTAGCTGGGTCATCCATCTCTGTAAACGCGGATATTCTGAGGCTAGGAACAATGTACTCCATGGGCATGACTGCTTATTGCCCATAAACCAACCTAAAAGGTGTATGGCTTGTCAATTTCTTGTAGGTGGTTCTATATGCCCAAAGGACTGCTGGAATTCTAAGATCCCAGTCATTTCTGTTAACATTACAAACCTTCGTCAGAGAATGTTCAAGGATCTTGTTAAAAGCTTCGACAGTTCCATTTGCTTTTGGATGATAGGTAGTACTCTTCTGATGATATACCTGGAATTCTTTAGTCAATAATTCAATAGTCTTGTTTAGAAAATGTGATCCTTGATCACTCATAAGAATTCTAGGACACCCAAATCTGGACAAGATGTTGTCGAAGATGAACTTCGCAGCTACAACAACGCTACAAGTCTTGGCTGGTTGAGCTTCGGCCCAACGGGTAAGGTAATCAATCGCTGTAATAATGTATCGTGCTCCTGACTTCTTCGCAGGGGGATTGATAGGGCCAACAAAATCAATTGCCCCTGTGGGACTAGAGGCATCTCATTCCCTCCTGGATGGTTTGCCTGTTCTTTGACAGATGTTGCAGCTGTGGCAATATTCTCTTGCATCCTTGTGAACCGTAGGCCACCACAATCTGGTTGTCAAAATCTTCTATGCCATGGCTTTACCTGCATAATGACCTCCTATGGGGCTAGAGTGTGCCTCAGCCAAAATCAGTGGCTTCTCATGCTCCAAGACACATCTACGCAGTATTTCATCTGGCCCCATTTTATACAGCTGTCCTGCTATTAGGGTGAAGTCCGCTGCACGAACAACCAACTGCTTCTTCTGCTGTGTGGTCATCTCAGCAGGTGGAAAACCTGTAGACAAATACTGAACAATATCCTGAAAGTACTCATCAACCATCTGGATAGCAACCAACTGGACATTGGGAAGATTTTTGTCCAAACTGGTAGTTTCTTCTCCCGACTCGAGCCTCGACAAGTGGTCAGGTCCTAGGTTAAGTCTTCCAGGCTTAACTATGATCTCAAAATCATATTCCTGAAATAGAATTAGCCATCTGCATATCCTTCCACCCAGTACAGGTTTGTTAACCAAATACTTCAAAGCATAGTGGTCAGTGAACATTTTAAAGTGGGATCCTAGCAGATAATGTCGAAACTTCTGTAGAGCATACACCATAGTGAGACCTTCACGTTCTGTCGTAGTATAATTTTTCTCTGCTGTGGACAATTTTCTACTTGCAAAAGCAATGGGGTGATCGATATTACCTTTGCCCGATTGAGCCAAGATAGTACCCAAAGCAATGGAGGATGCATCAACATGTACATGGAACTCCTTATTCCAGTCAGGGAATACTAAGATAGGGGCGGTGACCATTTTTTCTTTTAGCACATCCAAGCTTTCTTGGCACTCAGGTGTCCACTTGAACTTAATATCTTTCTTCAGCTGCCTTTCCATCGAGGCAATGATCTGGGCATAGTTTCGGATGAATTTCCTGTAATAGCCAGTGTGACCAAGTGTAGTGCGAAGTTGCTTAATAGACTTCAGAGGTGGCAGGTTCACAATAATAGCTATCTTCACAGGATCCATCATCAATCCTTGCTTACATACAATGTGTCCAAGCAATATCCCAAATGGTGCACAAAAGATGCACTTTTTCAAGTTCAAGGAGATCTGGTGCTGTCTACACTTATCCAACATAAGTCTTAGACTAGTTATATGGTCCTTTACTAGCCCAAAGATAGTCCAGTCATCAAAATATACTTCGAGGAATTTATGTATGAATTCCTTAAATGCGGAGATGACTATTCTAGAAAACATCGCAGGAGCATTCTTCAACCCAAATGGCATAACTGTATACTAAAAGGATCCCATTTCTGTAGCGAAGGTTGTCTTATGTCGATCCTCTGGAGCAATTCTAATATGATGGTAACCTGAAAATCCATCAGTGAAAGAGTATATCTCTTGACCCCCGACATTGTCGAGTACTTCATCCGTAAAAGGGGTGGGGAAGGGATCATGTAAACAAGCATCATTCAACTTCCTCAGATCAACACAGATTCAGATCTCGCCTTTAGTCTTCTTCTCTTGCACCACCATAGGACTGACCCACTCAGATTCTTCAATAGGTTCAATGATTCCTACAGCGAGCATCTTATCCAGCTCCAACCGAACTTTTTCCTTATACTTAGGGTTCAACCTATAAGGACGTTGTTTCACAGGCTTCGCATCAGGTTTCAACGGGATTTTTATCACACCGATATCCCCCAGGATACCTTTCATCTCTGAGAATTTCATTGGGAACAGGTCCTGATATTCATGGAGACGTTGGGTCACCTTGCTTACCATCTCATCATCCCAATAATCTCCAATGGTAGCATACTTAGGCTGGTCTTCTGATCCAATGTTGACGGTCCACGTATTCAGGGGCTGAGTCACTTCCGCTACTTCGACTGTTGGTCCTTGTACTTCGTAGTGCCCTTCTGACTCAGGAATATCAATGTTGTGTGGATCCTCATCCTCGTCAATTGCGAGGTTATAACATTCTATGGCATGAGCTTCCTATATCTTCCAGTCAAGTCAGTATTCTTCTACCTCTTGATCATCAAATACCTTAGTGTGGATCAACCTGATAGCTACATCTAAAGCTGGACAAACTTCATTAGTGGAAAAGGTAAGTACAAAACTATCAACAAGACAATCCCAACTTATAGTATCCCGACGAAGATCAGCCTCTGCGTACTAGTTCCTAGCGACTAGCTCTAGAGTATGCACAAATCTATGTACCCATTCTTCCTGAGGTACATATTTCCACGCCTCGTAGCATTTTGCCAAATGTTCCTGGGAGCTAGACTTTCCATCAAACTTGCTTCGCAGCTCCTGGGGCTGGTCCTGGAATCTCAGGCGAAGGAGATTTTGACAAGTTTCCCAATTAGGAATATTTTTCTTATGGCTGTTCCACCATCTGGCTGCTGTGGCCCTGAATGCAGAATCCAAGGTTTCTAGTCTCTGTGATTTTGGTACCCATTCAGAAAATTGTCCAAGAAACTGCTCGGGATCTGACAACCCATCGAAAATAGGTAGGGTATTGTCCTAAATACCAAGCCATCTGAGAAACTTGGTAATTCTAGCGCATCTGTGTCCATTTAGCTCATGGAGTCTATTCTGCCAGTTCTCTAACCCATCATCGGAGTCTGTCATACAGGAGCTGTCACATTGCCAATCCAAAATACCCTCGGCAGTAGGATCGACATAATCTTCGTCCTTAGCTGTAATGTTGTAGATGTGCTCCAAGTCATCCTGATCTTCCTCTCTGAGTGGTTCGGTGTAACTTTCTCCTTGTGAGGGGTCCAGGGGTACGATGACTCTCAAATCTTTCCCTTCAAAGGTCATTTGTCTCTTCTTAAGGTTAATGACTGCGGCATTTTCCATCACCCAATCAATTCCTAACAGGGCTGGGTAGGGGTTACTGTCATCAATGATCTCAATAACTTCGAAGTCTGCTAAAGTGTTGACCCCATCAATATCGATTGGGACACTAAGGAATCTCCCTAGGGGCACAATCCTTTGCTGATTGGCTAACTTCAACTGTATAGGAGACCAGGCAAGGGCAGGTTTCCCCATTTGCTCCCAGGTTTTCTTAGTTAGAACATTGACTTCTGATCCTAGATCCAAAATGACATCAGTCATATCATATTCTCCTACCTGAGCATTCAATCTCATTTCCCTGCCAGTTCTTCTGACTCTATTAACAGTTTTGTCCTGACCATAGCTTTGCTGAGGTTCACCGGAAGCAATGACTTTCTGTAGCTCATTTAAAGCATTCTGGTTTCTTAAGAGTTTTAGACAGCTCTGTAAAAAGGAGCACAATGTACTTACTTTATCCATCGAAGCTTCTTGCGGCTGCGCCAACGGCTGAGGTGGTTGCGCAGGTGCAACTGGTGTACTCGGTTCGGCAAAATCTTTCTTAGCTTCCATGAATGTCTCTTTTTCTCTTTCGATATCAAATGCTGGGATTTTATCAGTAGCTTTATGAATGCAAGGCTCGGCAGGTCGTGTCTCCGTATTCTGTATGTGTGTCGTAGCTCCACTCCATGTAACAACATTAATAGCTACGGCAGGTCGTGCCTCGATGGAAATCATTTGGATATTCTGAGTAGGAATACTATTTCTGGCCTGAATCTTAGCTATCAACTGCGGACACTGCTCAATCACATGATCTGCTGCGCGGCAATATCGACATGTCGTAGTAGGGTTCTGACAGTTGCGGGTGAGATGCCCAGCTTGGTTACAGTTGTAGCACACAACCTGGCCTCTACCTCTTCCTGCCATACCACCACGACTGCGTCCACCAAAAGCACCTCGACTGGATGCACCACCGTGGTAACCATAACCATCATTGCTCTGTGCTTCATTTTGTATCCGATAGGCGTCATAGGTGCGACACTCAGCTTCATTATGTCCTACAGATTTACAGAATTTACAATAGGGATATCGAGATTCTTGTCCATACCTTTGGAGCAGATGGCAATCCTCAGCTCGATGCTGACCTGTTATTCTGCAGAGCTCGCAATATAGAACTTGTGGTGGAAATGGGTTTGGCGCACCCGTATTCAGGTAATTTCTTACCGGAGGACACCGATCCTTGTTGTGAACTTCAGTCTGACATTGAGTACACCAAACCTCTGCACGGCCAGGTTTTCCTGTCTTCATATCGCGGAGCTCCAAGGCCATGGCTGCCAACTGCGCTTGGATTTGAACAATACCAGGATTATCTCTAACAGGTGTGGTCTCAAGC
The DNA here is from genome assembly GCA_001517045.1 of Pseudotsuga menziesii. Classification (NCBI taxonomy): domain Eukaryota; kingdom Viridiplantae; phylum Streptophyta; class Pinopsida; order Pinales; family Pinaceae; genus Pseudotsuga; species Pseudotsuga menziesii. Next base: position 33,277 of record LPNX011216389.1, read on the forward strand.
TTCATCGTGATTTCCATAGCTTCCTGCTGGTCAACAACCTTCTGTTGCATGAGTGGAGCTCTAAGATGTGGTAGCAATGCGGTAATAAACTATTCCTTGTGCTGCGCCGGTTCAATTGTGAAACTGACTTGGTCAAGTAGAACTTTGAACCTCTGATCAAAGTCCCACACTGATTCGCCTTGCTTCTGCTGAATCTCCTTTAATTCGGTAATACACTGCGACTCTGATTTGGGTTTCTTAAACTCCTTGATGATTGCTGCTTTGATATCATCTAGGGCAGGATTCTGAGTACTAGAAAATTTCATGAACCGGGTCAAATCTCAGTCCCTGAAAGAAGTAATGAGCTGCGCGGTTCTTACACCTGGGTCTGTAACGTTCTTAGCAGTCCACACCGCTTCACATAAAAACCAGAACTGCTCTGGATCCTCTGATCCAGTTCCTTTGAAAAGAGGAAGCTTAATATCATCAGTCATGTGGGTCATAGTAGAGCTAGGGGGGGTTGGAGGGGGACGGGAAGTAGGCGGGGGGGAACTTACTGGGGTAGACTGACCTGCGACAGGAGTACTGGTACTAGGGTTACTTGCAGTCTGCGACGGATTCTCAGGGATAACAGATCGGCGTTGCGGGGTTACAAGGGGGTTTCCAACAGAATGGGTTTCTCCGGGCTCCGATGCTGCTGGACTGAAAGGGGTAGACTCGGTATCCGGGCCTAGGGTAGATGACTAAAAAGTTCTCTTGTACCTTTTTCCACTTCGCAGCAAACCACTTTGCTCGTCAAAGGTGTTTTCACTTGCAAACATAGGTTAGTAATACACAATCTAACAGTCTGATTCAAAAAGCAATATTCCTTTTTCAGCTAATAGCATCTTAATCCTCAGACTAAATGAATTTAAAAACTTACCCCTTGGTCCTTTGAAGAACTGCCACTCTGCTTCACTAAAGGAAGTACTCGTGTCAAGGGCGAACTCCGTCACGAATGCCTCAAGGGTTCGCGTCGCCCAGAAATCCACAGCGCGGGAGATCCTGTTGTTTACTCTTTTCAACAAGTTGAGTCTTGCGGGGTTCCAAGCAGGAAACTGACCTCCACGGAAGTTCGTCCTTCGCTTGGCCAACCTTTGTAAAAATTCGTTTGCGCTACGACGCAGATCTTTGTTCTCTTGCTCAGCGAATTTTAGATAAGTCTCATCCAGCCAATCACCGATTTATTTCACAAAGGGTCTCCAGAGGATAGCCCTCGAGGTACGACGTAAACCCCTCTTGCGCAGACACTGAGTTCAACCGAAAACGGAACCACTTTGTTGGGCTATAGGGTAGACCCGGGTTTTATACCTTTAGCTTCGCACCAACAAAAGACCCACAGTGTTGGCCCTTTCGGCAACAACCTGCAAGCAGGTTGTAGTCTCACCCAAAACAGCTATGGGATGCCGCAGAATCAGGTTTCTGCAAGCAGAAGAGGGAGATTACTGTACCTTAACTCTTATCAACTTATAATCAATTAACACAGTGCTTAATCATTCACATATACTTATATATATATCTTCGCAGTTAAATAACACCGTGACTTGCTTAACCCTTACTGGGAATTCACATCGAAGCTATTTATTATGCAGTGATCTTACTTATCAGATATATCTATACTTATCAATGCAATGAAAGAACAGAACAAAAATCACACAAGAACCACAACACCAGATATAACGTGGTTCACCCCCTGTGTAGGGGTTATGTCCACAGAACTGTGTTTTATTCAACTTTCTACAAAATCACAGTTCTGATCTGTGCACTCAGCTGCAGATCTCTTTGGTCCTTAAAGCCGCGCACACAGCAGCAGGCCTCTGCACACACAACTACAGATTTCCTTAATCACTTACAAACCCTCTGCGCACACAGCTGCAGAGGTCGTCCACGCACTCAGCTGAGACTTATCCTTCACTTACAAAATAGCCTTAGCTTTGCCTTAACTTTCTTACATTCAAAAAAACCTAACCTCACTTCTTTACACAAGTGCATATTTATATAGCGCACTAATACAAAACCATGGTCTTAAACCATGGGTATCCCAACCCTAAACCCTAGACTTAAACCATGGGTTTATTACAACAAAAGTCTTTGACTCAACCCCGACACCCCTAAGACTATTTTGAGCTGTAACTCCGCTTACAAGCTTACAACAACCGCAGAGTTAACCATCTCAAGAACCGTTAGGGTGCGTGCCCCAACATATCTTCCTCTTGCATGGTTGGACTTGTGACTTGTCAACATCCTTCTTCATGTTGCGCCTTGCACACTTGAACCCCTCTCCAACAATTTTTTTATGAATCTTCTCTGATTAAATCCAAAAATGTAAGAGTTGATGTGGAACATGAACATGTAATATCAAAACAACTAATTCAGTTGGAGAACCAATATTCTCATTACTCAAAGAAACAAGAAGAAGTTTCTGGTGAGAGAAAAGTCATAGAAGATGAAGAAATTCAAGAAATTATGGAAACCCCACAACGTTCACCAAGAAGATCATTAAGGGAGAGAAATCCTCCGAAGAGGTATACTGATTTTGTTTCATCTGTTTTACTTACCGATGATGGAGAACCTTCTTGTTTTGAGGAAGCCATTGATTGTGTTGACAATGCTAAGTGGAAGGTGGCAATGAATGAAGAAATGGATTCTCTGGAGAAAAACAATGCATGCCAATTGATTGAACTTCCCAAAGATAGAACAAATCTGGGATGTAAGTGGGTCTTCAAATTGAAGAAAGATGTTGATGGTAAGGTTGAAAGATATAAAGCCAGATTGGTCGCAAAAGGGTACCCTCAAATGGAAGGTATAGACTATCATGATATTTTTTCACTAGTTGTCAAGCTTGTATCTATTTGTATTGTGTTAGCATTAGTCGCATTGCTTGATTTGGAGTTAGAGAAACTAGATGTTAAAACAATTTTCTTACATAGAGATTTAGATCAAGATATTTTTATGGAAGAACCAGAAGGTTTTGTACAATATCATAAAGGTATATTAGTTTGCAAGGTCAAGAAATCGTTGTATGGCCTGAAACAGTGACCCAGACAATGGTACAAGAAGTTTGACTCTTTAATGGTGAGACAAGGTTAAACTAGAAGTGAATATGATCATTGTTTATACTTCAAAAGGTTGAATGACATATAACCATTTATACTATGAAACGTGAACTCGACACAATTTTTGTTTTTCTCTCTCCTAATTTTAGTAGCTAATTCTACCTACATTTAAAAAAGGGTTGATATTAGTATCACAAATTTTCTTTTTAAGGAATTTTTTTGGGCCTTTGAATCATCTTCGTCATAAAATATTATTACTTTCGATTTCCAAGTGTGCTTTTTATATATTTAACAAAATAACATACATTTAGAAGCAAGTTATATTGAAAGACATATACATTTTGCAATTTTTTCTTTAAAATAAGACATTTTTATAGGCGAAATAAGACTTTTTTATTGACAAAATTCTATGAAATTCTAGAAAATAAAGACATTTACAACCATTTTCAATAGATTTTCATAGATTGTTTTATAAAAATGATACTATTTCATACTATATTTCAAAATGTTACAATTCACATTAATTCACGAAAAACTATACGATATATTTCTAAATAACATATTATAAACAATATATATAGAAATTTTATTTCTAAAATAAAGTCTGAAAGTCAAAACAGTACTAATATATCTTACCAAAAAGTTGTCAAATTTAACTTTTCTTCAAGACATTAAACTAATGAACAATATCATGTAGGCCAAATTCTTCATCGAAATTGGAATTTTCTGGAGCTTGGCTTTCCTTCAGGGACATCAATGTCCTCTTCCATTGGGTCTTCTATGTCTGCAAGATGCCCAAAGTGCTCCTTTCCAAACATCCCTCCTAATGGGGGTTGAGGTTTGTTTGACATCTTCGCCTCAAGTATTTCACTAAACTCTCCTTTCTTCAAACCAACTTCTTGTAATTCATTTGGAAGAACTTGAATAGCATTAATTCTTTGCTTGATGTAATTGCATTGTAGTGGAAGAGGTCGATATGTTTTATGTTTAAAAAAAAATTATATTCCTCAATAGACAAAGAAAAGTAAAAGTTTAAAAATTTTAAGATTTAAGTTCTTTATTATCCGATGATTTTTTTAAGAAATTTGAATTTTGTATAGTTTAAATTGTGTATCTGAATGCAGAAATGGATTCAATGTTTCAGGGTATCTGGATTATGCAAGTTTAAACACTGTTATTTGAGATTTTGAAAATTTCTTCAGAATTTCAAAGTTGTTTTGTAAAGAATAAAATCGACAACAGTCCAATGTTTAAGCTACACATAATAAAAGTAATAAAAACAATAAATTTAATGTTTTCTTTCCAATATTTATTTACATATTAATAGTTTGTTTTAAATATCAATCATATGATTTGGACATTATCATCAATTTCCATAATAATTACCCATTCTTGTTATTTTTATTATATTGACTTGACCTATATTCCTCTTAATCTCTAGTTCTGGAATGTTTTTTTTTACTAATATATTTAATTAGATTATATTTGTTGGTTTGGTATTATACCTAATTTCCCTCTATTCTATTAAATTATTATTATAATTATTATGTTTTGTTACTTTTTATTTTATTTGACTTAATCTTTTATTATAATGATTTATTTTCACTAAATCTTATTTACTCATTTTCTATATTATAAATTCAAGGTCTCACTTTTCTCTTTCAAAAGCTTCCCCTAAGATATATATTACATAATACGTATGGGATAAACTAAATCAAGGAAAATCCATTTGATTTATCCCTAGGCTTTAGGGACACTAATTAATAATACTTATTATAAGTTTTCAATGTAAAACAATAACAAATTGCAAGTATTTGATGCATAAACAAGATATAAACCTCTTCAACTCATTTCTTTATGAAATCTAGAGGTCAAATCATAATTAATTGGTTTTTTCTCCCCTCACATTACTTTTGCCTATAGATTATATAGTTGTTATTGAGGCACTTGTAATAGTTTTTTGGTGTAAGACTAGGTAACAAAATTTAGTTGTTTTGATTTCAAACGGATGTTTCACTTGTAGTGAGGGAAATGCTTCAATGATCATGAGGACATTGATTTTTATTCTTTGTTATTTATTTCATGACTTTGAATGAAAAGTTTTAAAGTAATTGTTCTATAAATCATTTTAGAAATATTTTATATTAAATTCCATACACATATATTTACCTTTCTAAGTTTTAACATAATAATTATATAGTTTATCAACCAAATATATTTAATAGGTAAATAAAACCAACTAGAGCATTTGTTAAAACCAAGTGTGTTATATAAGAGAAAGATGAGTACATACAATCATGGGCATGAATAATGGAAAAAATGCTAATTATGCAAGCCATTCTCTCTTAAAACAAAGCTAGTGCAACATTTCTTTAAAAAGTATCATCATATATCAATTGGCCAACAATTACGATGAATAATAATAACAACCTAATATAACAATAGTTTAATCTATGAATCTAATTACATTGTTCAAAGAAGAAGCTCCATATGCATATGATACTATTTTTCCAACATGATGTTAAAAGTTGTTGTAAACAAGGAAATAGTTTTCAACTCAAGTAGATTTGAAAGAGTATATTTGTAAATATGGTTACACAAGTTTGATGTTCCATGCAAGGTGATATATTTGATGTTGGTTGCATGGATGTTGGAAGGGTTGATGTTGAGAATGGTTCAAGGACTACACATTCAATCTTGCATTTTGTAGCTCTTCAATAATATAGAAGACACAAATTACTAGATCTTGTTTATTCAAATGGAACAAAAAAATAAATAAAATCATTTTAAATTAATAATATTAAAATTTATGAAAAAGAAACCTTCTATAATTTAAGAAGCAAACAAAATAATCCAAAAATAGAAATAACAAAATGAACACCATGAAACATAACACTCGAACATCTATATGATGCAGCTATCACATAGATAATTACTATAACAATTAGTAAATAATAAAAAATCTATATAATGGCACTATCACAAAAAATGATTAAAATAATTAATAAACAATAGAAAAATAACTAATTGTGTTTTATTTTATTTTCTAAATACAATGATAATCCACAGAAAGTTTTGTATGAATGTTAAGTAGCAATTTGATAACATAATATTTTGCAACTTTATGTTGTATGAGATCATTAACGAAAAGATTACAAGCCAAGCCAAGCCAACTTTATGTATATATATTTAATTTCGTCTCTGTAACATGTTCCTTACATAGCTCAACGAATAATAAAGGGCATATATTTCAATGTAAAACAAAATACAACGCAGCTGGGTGAATAATGAGCTTGCAGCAAGCCGGGCCGGTGCCCTGTATATTACATATAACGTCCAAATTTTTTACCTTTTAGTTTTCAGAAACTGAGGTATCTGAATATTTATGATTACATTTTACATATTCCATCAATCATTTGTACAAATAGTTTGAATTTTTATATTAATTAAAACCTTTGAATTTTTATATCAATTACAAATAAGCATATTATGTTGATCAACTTTTATATTTTACATTTCCAAAAATGACGAAGAAGTATGTATTTAGTAGATTTATTGTTAAAAATTGAAGTTTAACAATGCTAATTTTATCAATAAACAAAGGGTTAGATAGAGCCAGGTAAGGGTGTAATGTGGCAACAACATTTGGCATATAATAAAAAATAATCGATATTTGTCAAAATGAATCTACCAACATATTCCATTGACTCCTAACAAAATCACTTGAAGATAATTTTTTCATATGATGAGATCGATTTGATAGTAAATCTTAAATGCTTAAATTTTGATTTTGTCTTGTTAATACATTTTATATAATTATTTATTTATGGAAGGATCGTGACTGTATATAGTAAAGGAATGGATTTTATGTTTTATAAATATGGGAGAATTGCATTTTTATAAGGACGTTTAGATATTTGTATTAGGGACTTGCATACATTGGTCTAAAGTCAAGGAAAGTAAGTAATTTTTTTTTTGTTAGTTTATGATTATTGTTAGTATATTAAGTCACATAATGGATTGAATAATAATTTCATTCAGGCCATTATATAATGGATAGAGTATTTGAATAAATTTTGCTTTATTTATATGAATATGACGTCATTAAATAATGGATTAGTATAACAAGGTACTATGATTTGTAGAGTGAGTGGATTTATGACAATACATTATGTCATTACATTACATCATGACATTACATTAGGTCATTTTTTTTAATATAATGTTGTTGGGGGATTTAGGGAGTTAGGGGGCCGTGTTTTAAATTTTATAAATGTAGTGTTGTTGGGGGGTTTATGTTAGAGTTAATGTTTATCTTGTTGTGAGTTGTTGATAGATGCGAGATTATATCATACTTTGGTGTATGGTTGAGATATTATCTCAACCTCTATCAGCTATATTTAACATATGTTAATCATCTCTCGACTCTATATATTGGAATCTAAATGTATTGTAAAACATACTTTAATATAATAGATTTTAGTTTGTGTGCATAATGTCTCCTCTCTCATTTCTAAGTTGGTATCAGAGCTAGGCTGAGCATTACTCTCGTGAGGGAGTGCTCACGACTATGTGAGAGAGGAACATTGTTGTGTTTGTTGTTTGAGTGATGATCTTCCAAGTATTAAAAATTTTGTCGTGCCATCCGTGCTTAAGATTGAAGGGGGTTATAACCTGTAAAGTTTGCAGATCTGAGAGAAAGAGTGAGCGTGTTTCTTATTCATGTGCGAAAGACCACGTGTGAAAGAGGCCTATTCAAGACAGAGAAGAGTGCAGATTGCTCCGTGAGAAGCCGTTGATTTGATAATTGTGTGTATTGAGTGGAGATTGTGGAATAACCTATCTGATTGTTGCCCAAATTTGTGTAGTCTGGTGAGAAGAGGACTGCACGAACACATTCTGATTGCATTATCAGTTGTTGTGAGCCGTTAACTAAGAGGTGTGAGAGGCGAGTCTCGCAAGTGCAGACGGGTCAAATCCCAGAGTTGTGTTCTAGAAAAATATTGTGCAAGAGGATATAACACACAGTGTGGAGGTGAAGAAGAATTGTTGACCGTATGAAGCAATTGTTACTGCCAAAGAGAATGGTGGCATCCTGTGTTCTACATGTACAATCGTTGCCGAGACGTTGTTGTTGAAGCTTCCAGATCCAAATCCCAGAACGTGGATCCAAAATCCATGAACAACAATGAAACCCACATTGAATGAGAATGCACTGTTTATTATGCCCTCTGCTGAGCATAGTCACTTAGAATTGCAACAGGAGGAGCTGTCATCCATCTCTATATTTTGTTGTCTCCGGAGGTTGTTATTCATGCAGTAAGGTTGAGCGAAAGGGAGATCGCAGTGATCGTAGATTGTTGAGTGATGGGCATATTAAAATATTGTTGGTTGGGTGTGAGAAAGATATCGCTGCCTAATCTCTCCAATCGATGTCATTTGAAGAACAAATTCATTAATGTTCACTTTCGGATTGTTGAAATCAAATCGCTAGAAGGAGAGCTGGCTTCTTGAAATCGCTGCCACCACCATATTGGTGAAGATTGCTTGTTGTGGGTAAATTTATTTTTTTACCGAGTTCGATTTTTGGTTGGAAGGTGTAGTCCTTTGGTTGATAACGCCAACGCTATTTTAATTAGTGGACAAAGTGCCTACGACGATTCTCTGTAATGTCCCAAATTTGGCATTGAGTCACAATGGCCAAATCACATTTTCCATATTCATGAAAGTTGTTAAATGGATGCTAAAAGTCAAATAATTGCCAAGGAGGAAAATCACTAGTTTCCTAAGTTGGGGGTGGAAGATTTGAGATTTGGAATAAGGGGGATAATAAATTATGGTTAGACACTAGAAGGGGATGAATATTTAATAATTGATCTTATTAAATAAATACAAGAGAAAATGGAAGTGGTAATAGAGCATGAAGACACATGGAGACTATGGGGCCCACACTAGCTAGAATTCATATGTTAAATGGTATCTTTATCTTGCAAATTTGAATATATGGGAAGCCTAATGTTTTGGGATGGATTATGAGGTTAATATACTTGTCAATATACTTCATAGGTTGAATTTGGGATGAATTGTAACTTACATGGGACAGAAAGAGCCAAATGGGAGTTTCATGGACACTTGGCTAGATTCCCCTTACATTTATGACAGCTATGACACCAATGATGGAGATTCTATGACAGTTATGACCCAAGTCAGATCTAAAGGCTGACATACTGACATACTAACATGTCAAGCCTGAATAGAGCATCTTGGAGGTCGAAATTGGGAGTTGGAGAAGGCCAAGAGGCTCATACTCAAATTTGGGAGAAGAGGGAAGGTGAAGAGAGAGGCCACATGGCATAGCGTGAACAGACACACCAATTCGACTTGGATTTGGAACCTTAGAATACCAATAATGTTAATAAAATACAGGGATCATCCATGAGAAGAGGCTTTTGCTCATTTGTGAAATTGTCATCTGTGAATTATGAGCGCCAATGGATGACTAGTTTTCTTGCTTAAGCCAATTTCGAGGGTGAAAGATTCCCATCCTAGTTGGTGTTTGGAAAGGCCACTCAGGTCTTTCATGGAGCTTTAATGGAGTCTTATTTGCAGGTGTAAGCTATGTTATACCAAAATCCTGTCACCATCATGTGATAAGAACTTTGACATACCTACTTGCCCTAAATCCCAGCTCTTGGAGTGGAAACTCATGGTTATTATCAATCTTCCATGAAAATTCCCAGCACCGCACTTCCTCTGTTGTCCAGAAGTGGTACCTTGTTCACATCGCCTATCCCTTATTTTCCACAAGCGGTGCCACCACTTATGGCTCTTAATCCATAAGCGTTTCTTACCAAAACCGCTCTGTTATTTAAGGAGAAACGCAGTACCTTGGGTAAAAAGGGAAAAAGAGAAGTTTCTTGAGGCTTCTAGATGATGAGCCTCGTGTCCTCCCTTATCCATACTATTGTGGGTTAGTTGAGCTTGAGATCCCTCATCCTAGGATCCTAGAGGCCACCTCACCCACTAATCTCTCAACCATCCCTATCCATTAAGCCTTATAAATATGAGCTCATAGCCATGGTTGAGGGGAGAAATCTTAAGGTATTGTTATGATGTTGGATTGATCACTTGGCCCAAGACCATTTGGGGGAGCATAGAGCGCTAGAGTCGAAGCTTTTGGGGATGAGAATGCTTGGTTTCATGGAGATGCATGTCAACACTAAGGCTTGGTTGTAAACTTCTTCATATTTCTATATTAATGCAAGTTTATTTCTGTCCCACATATATTGTTGTTGTTTGATTTCACATGTATGTTGTTAGATTCCTTAGTCACTTACATAGATTAGTAGATTATATTATGGTGGTTTCGATATGTTTGTGTGTTGAAGCTTTATTGCAGGTACATAGGGTAACAATCGAAGCATTACATTCCAGGTAGCTATGGCGTCTAGGGAGAGTCTTCAACCTGTATCCTCTATTTGTTCTGGATCTGAACCATTCAGACTAGTGAAACACCTTGCTGTCAGCAGGAGGTGAAATATTCCAGCTAACAAATCTGGAGACTCCATTGGGGATTAGTATATTAGTTGTTATGATCTTCCTTAGTCTGTAACTCTTGTCCGAATCCAGGCTCCTTCTTCAACTCTCTTCAAACAGATCTACTTTCTAACTTAATTCATTTGGGTTTGAAACTTCCATATCTGGTCATATCTGAGTCATTTCGATCTTTTATGCTCTATTTTCATATTCAATCTAACAATATTTACCCTGATCTAGTCTTTTTCTGACTTGATCCATCATTCTCGTTGTGTTTTGGTCATCTACAGGGAACCACGCCTATGCTGTGTATGAGGAGTGGTGCCACCGCCTGAACAAAGTGGGCAGTACGCGGTGCCACCGCCTGTATCCTGTTGGCAAGAAGCGGTTCTGGGTTAGAAACACTCTGTCAACACCTGAGAAGCATGATGCCAGGTAGGCATCATTCCAAATCCTTTTTTCCTCATTTTTTTTTTGCAAAAATTTGGGTTTTCTTGCTTTCAGTCCTGCTTATCAGACTTGTGTTATAGAACCTGATGTTTGTGGCTTGATAATTTTATGGTTTAAGATTGATTTGAGTGGAATTTCAAAAGTTTGATTAGGTCTTTTGATTGTTCATCCGCTTCCATGCTTGTTGGTTGTGTTTACGAAGGGATTTCTTGTTTTCTGAAAAGCTTAGGGTGTTATTAGAATCTATTTTCGTTTCTGTTACATAGACTAAAACAAGAACACTAGATTGGCTTCTAGGTTTCATTTCTTATTTGCATAGTAAACTTCTTTTTCCTTCCTTTAAAAAAGAAAATTTTTGACTGAGACTAGGATATCATCATTGAGCGTTGGACATTGGTTTTCTAATTGGATTTACAAGCTTTCAGGACCTTCATGTTCTTTCGTCTCTTATGCATTTAGAACTATCTCAATCGAAATAAAAAAAAAATGGTAGTTTTAAGTTAGATTTGCTTATGTTTTGAGAAAATTGAAAAAATAGAGAGCATTTGCATATAGGTGTGCTTCTTGTTTTTCTTTTAGGAAAATAGATTCTTTCCCTTCTCATTTGCTTTCAGAAAGGAGAAATCAGTTTGGAAAATTTATTGCTTGTCTTTGATTTGGTGTTCATGACTGTTGCTTGGAGATATTTTTGGTTTTGAAACAAAAAGAAAATGCTCTCTTTCCCTCCCGTAAGTAGGCATACTGAACGGTAAAGTGAACATTTGCACAAGCATATTGCATGGTTTTACTTTTCTTTCAAAATGTCATGCATTCACCTAACCGTCCACTTTAAAATTAACGGTAGTTGTAGGTTAAAATTTACGTAGAAATTGAGTGATAGGTTAGAGACGTGTTTGGACATCGTTAAACATAGGAGTTGTTGTTATTTGTCAGCATTACATCCCGGGACTCGTGCAGTTATTCCACATACTATCGGTATATTGAATGGCCTTTCACGTACCCTTGAGGTATATAGAAAGGTACTTCACGTACTCGATTGTATATCAGAAGGCCCCTTGTGTACGGTTATGCATTAGACAGCACTACTACCGATTTGAGCTCCCACGTACCTTGAGTATATCGGGAGACCCTAATAGGATACCTTATCCATCTAAGAAAATCCCTTTAGCCATCTTGTTTGGAGCCATACACCGAAAATAGCATTCGGGGAGATTACTACGCACGTATCCTTGAGGTATATCATGAGTGGCGCCTTCTTGACAATCCTAGCGAGAGACCTAACTTTTTGAACTCCTCCTGTCATTTTAAGTTTGCTTGTTTTGACCTATAGCTTGTGTAGGGAAATTTTTTGGTGTGTTTTCTAGATTTTCAGACCCTAGGTTAGATAGGAACTGTACAAACTGGCTGAGTTAAGACAGTCCAGAAGAGTATGGAACTTGCCACCTAATTTTATTCCTGGTTGAAGAGAGAATCCAATGGAAGCTATCGATCAAGGAGCTGCTACCACCTCCCAAGTGGGAGATAATGTGGTTGCAGAAAGTGGAGTACCATATTCTTCACACTCGCCTCCCTTGGTCCAACAACATTCTCGGGGAAATACATCGTTCCATTCTCTCCCGGAAGGTCATGTTGATGATAGAACCCGTCCAGATTTTGCTCCCAATGCTCCATTTTGGGATACACCTATAGGACAGGCCATCACCTCATTTGACACCCGTGTAAACTCTTTTGAAGATGAAGAAGAACGTACGCATTAGGACCAACACCATTACGTTCCACATCTGTTTTTATGGGATATCGTTCACTTGCTGATTCTATGAGACCCATAGAACCGATTATAGATCATGCAGTAACACCACACAACCCAGGTCAAATTACCACCCCTATTACCTCTCATGTTATGTCTGTTCCTAATCCTCCTAGGCCTTCTGCACCTGGGGCCCAACCTTCAATTCCGGTTTCGTCAGTACCCTCTAGTGCCGGGGGGAAACCCCCGACACGACCTATGTTATCTGGCACCGAAATTGTACCTAGTCAAGGGCAGATCTCTAACATAGAACCATCTATAGTTTTTGTCCCTCCCACCCATACTAATGTGGTGAATCCCCCATCCAGTTTAGGTCAGCCCTTAGGAGCACAACCTGCAACCGTTAAAACTTCTAGATGTTATGGTTATCAAATACCTATAGGTAATCATCCATCTAATCCTACAGGAATTCCATACCCTAGTAACACTTTTACACCATGGGGGAAACCCAAGTGGTATTACATGCCAGCTATGGGAGGGATACCTATACATACTGTGGGAGGTGATGGAGGACCGCCTTATGGAGGTCCTCCCCTTGGGGGGCCTAATGGTCCCAGAGGATCTGGAAAATTTCCTCCTTATGGTCCTAGTGGTCCTAGTGGTCCTAGGGGGCCTGTCAGCTTTCCTCCTTATGGCTCTGGAGGGTCTGGTGGCCGTCCATCTAGTGGTTCTGGAGGCTCTGGAGGTTTACCTCCTGGTGGCTCTGCAGGGTCTGGTGGTCCACCTCCTGGTGGTATTGGTGGTCCTCATCTTAGAGGCCCTAGTGGTCCTAGTGGTCCTAATCCCGGAAATCAACCCCCTGCGGGTGATTTTCTGATAGTTTTTCATCACAACAACCTGTTTTTCAGTCAACCTATGGTCCTACTGGTAATTATATGCCATATCAATATTACTAGTATGTGCAACGCAACCAATAGTTACCTTTCCTAGCAACTTTGGAATTACTTAATTTGTCCAAGTTGATTAATGACCCCATTCAACACAATCCCTTGTGGCCTCCCATTCCAGTAAAGTTACCATCGGATATTCTGAAATTCAATGGGAAGCAGGGAGAAGATTCAAAGAACCATGTTATGACATTCCATTTGTGGTGTTCTTCCAACTCCCTCATGGATGACTCTGTTTGGTTACGACTCTTTCAGAGAACTTTGACCGGTACGACCATGAAGTACATTGAACTCCCACAACATTCATTTGTGGATTTTGGCTCATTGGTAACTGTGTTTCTTACACACTTTCAGCTCCCTATTCGTTATGAAATGGGCACTGATCTTTTAACCTCTCTGCGACAGAACACCTCCACCCACATTTTCGATCATATTCATGAGTGGAGAAGGTGGAGAAGGCTTGTTAAGGCTCCTATTTCAGATCAATTACTAGCTGATTGGTTCACTAAATCCTTGTTGCCTTCTCTTGCCCGATATGTGGCTATGGGCGATGCCGTTACCGAAGAGCAGGATATTATTTGGGCTCAGTACCTAGACTTGGTTTATTCTCGGTATGGAACTCTTTATGGCCTGATTCGTCAAGCTCCTCGCCCCAGCACTGATCCTACCAAGCCACCAGCAGAAGTACCTATTGATTGGATTGTTGGTTTAATCCAGTCCCCATCCGCAGCGAAACCTGCCAAGCAAAACCAAACTGCAAACCCTACTCCTTCGACTCCTAAGGTTTCTATCAAGGTCAATTCTATTCAAAGTAATCAAACCTCGGGTAATAATAAAAAGAAAGGTAAAATTAGAAATAAAAAACTTGGAAACCAACTGGAGACTCCAAGACCAACCAACAGTGATAATGACAAAGGGAAAAGGAAGGAAAAATATCCCTATCTGGTATGTGGTGGTGACCATTTTTCAAAGGAGTGGCCTCGTCAGGACAAAATCTCCCAGTTTCTGAAGTCCAATCCCACACCTGCAGTACTTATGGATCCTTTTCCCTCTCAACAACAACTGATAGACCACATGTCTAATCAGGGTAACTCTAGTTCATCAGAGGAAATTCGTATGATGTCCTCAGATACCATTAATCTGTAAACTCAAAGTCAGAATTATGACAAACCTGCAAAAAAGAAAGAAGATCATTCTTCTTTAGGGAAAGCTCCCTCTACTAGTTCTCCTAAATCCTCGTCTACTGTCCCCTTATCTATCGAGAAGCCTACTCTCGACATGATTTTTCTCCCACCTAAGAGTACTCTTCGGAAGGCTATCTTTAATCCGAATGCCCGAGCTGCTCAATTTTATAATGTGGTTGAAGATCTCGCTCAGGAACCTTGTGCGATGTCTACCCTAGAAGTGCTCCAAATTTGCCCCACACAGCACAAGAACTTGTTGAAAGCATTAGGAGCTTTAGACCCAGATAATATTAACTTGATTCATTTCAATGTTGAGAACTACAAGCCTAGATTACCGCATAAACTTGCTTTTCAGATCATTACAAAAGTAGTGGGAAAGAAAGTCTTTCGAACGGTACTAGATGAAGGAGCTTCGACCTCGGTGTTATCTCTGACTTGTTGGGGGGCTCTCTGCTCTCCTGAGCTTGTCACATCACCTACGACCCTTAAATCCTTTGACATATGGGGTTTCCAACCCCATAGTCTCATATCACCCCTAGCAGTCTAGCTGGGGGGAAAAACCGTTTCCATCCAAGTAGAAGTGGTAGATGCCCCTTTAGATTACAACCTCCTTCTAGGAAGGAATTGGCTCTATGCCATGACTGTTGTTACTTCAACAGTATTCTGAACAGTCCAATTCCTGCATCTAGGGAGAATTTTTACTATTGATCAGCTTGATTTCTGTACGCCAGATGTCACTACCTCCACGGCTAATAGCATCCCCATGTTAGGCCAGTCCCCTTCTCCTTACTAGTCGATTAGGGTAGGCATGCTGAAGGATTCATCCCTCATGGGGATTTTGCCATCCACTCCTCTTAGCACGGATACCACGACATTCCATATGATCACCTCATTTGATTATGAGCCTAAGGGTAAACATGTTGTTGATCCCACCTCGTTGAGTCCACACGAAGCTATGTATGATACCATTCAAACCTTTTTCAATGATCACAATGATGACCTTCATCTAGTGGCTTCGGATCCTTACCATTTATCGTACTGGTTAGAGCCTTCTCTTCTTGTTCTGGATTATCTCTCTGAGACTTTTCCTTCCGATGAGTCCATTATGGAGATCATGAATACAGATAAGCCCATTTGGGAGGATCACTATCATAGATCCATGTTCCTCCCTAACACCAGTTCGGTTAGCCATGATTTTTCATCCTTGTTTCCTACTGATATTGTCAATGTTCCCCAAAGTCCTATATTGTTGCAAGATATAGATTCTGAAGGAAACCTTTGCAACATTACTCAGATGAGCTCGATTGACATATCCGCCAAGCCTGATGTTATCGAGCATGTTCTTGTTGGGAAGAACTGCTCGGCAGATGAATCTGAAGCATATAAGGCACTCTTTAAGGAATTTCGTGATATTTTTTCCTGGTCTTATGAAGAGATGCCAAGGATTAGCCCATCCATTGTGGTCCATGAGATTAAAACCTATCCCACGGCTAAACCTGTCAGGCATAAACTTAGGCAAGTCCATCCTCGGAAGTCCGCGGCTATTAAAGCTAAAATTAAGAAACTTCTCAAAGATGGGTTTATTTATCCTGTACCTCTGACGGAATGGGTATCGAACGTTGTTTCTGTCAATAAAAAGTAGGGCACCATTAGAGTCTGCATCAACTTTAGGGATTTGAATAAATCTTGTCCCAAGGACAACTTTCCTACTCAGCACATCGATCAGAATATCGACAACTATGCTAGAAGTGTCGTCTTTTCATTCATGGATGGCTTCTCTGGCTATAATCAGATTGAGATATTACCCTTCGATTAGCATAAGACAACATTTATTTGCCCATGGGGAACCTTTGCATTTAAGAAGTTACCTTTTGGCTTGAAAAATGCTGGAGCCACGTTCTAGTACGCGATGTCCTATGCGTTTCACGACATTAAACATATTGTTGAACCATACCTTGATGACCTCCCTGCTCATTCACAGTGACGGGAGGACCACCGTGGTCATCTTAGAGACATATTCCTGAGATGCCGTCATTATAATATACGGCTCAATCTGCATAAATGTGTTTTTTGCATTGAGACGGGACGTCTGCTAGGCTTTGTGGTATCCAAAGATGGCATCTAGATCGATCCTTTGAAGATTGCTGCTATTTTAGATCTACCATCCCCAACCAATCCCCTTGAACTCCAAACTTTGCAAGGGAAGCAAAAATTTCTCCACCGTTTCATGTGCAATTTCACAAAGAAAATGCACGGTTAAATGCGTCTCCTCAAGAATAACACACCATTCTTTTGGGATGACTAGGCCCAACACGCATTTGATAATCTTAAGCATGCTCTAACTCATTCACCGGTGATACACTCGCCGGAATATTCAAAGGACTTTATCTTGTATATTGCTACCTCCGCTACTACCATCATAGTGTGTTATCATTTGTCTTCCACACAACACTTTGTTTACACACACCATTTATATGATACGATATTACACAACTTCAGGTATCCTTATCTCTTAATAACAATATTTTTTATTAAAACCTTTCCAATTGTTTGGTTTGACTTCACACAAAATTAATTCCATTCAATTAATATTAGGATAGAACAAAAGTTCATCTAATTGATTGTTGCAGACAGTTGGGTCTATACTTCAATCTATACAAAGTCATTAAAGAATAAGGACAACACCTCCCAGATCAATGATCTCTGCACTGAGCAAGAGTTGAAGTAGTAAAGAAATACTCTACAATTGTTCCATGCCAAGCCTGAGCTTCCCAACACCAGTTAACCCAATATGGACTATTAACATCTAACAATAAAAATAAATTGTTTACAAGCTAAGATCACTTTCAATCATTCGGTTTGGTATATATCTTTAAGGAAATTTCCTTGATTTGTAAACAAAGAACTGCAAGTTATTATTAAAGACACTTGAAATTGGCAATCAACATGTATATATATTTAATTTCGTCTCTGTAACACGTTCCTTACATAGCTCAACGAATAATAAAGGGCATATATTTCAATTTAAAACAAAATACAACGCAGCTGGGTGAATAATGAGCTTGCAGCAAGCCGGGCCGATGCCCTGTATAACGTCTAAATTTTTTTACCTTTTAGTTTTCAGAAACTGAGGTATTTGAATATTTATGATTACATTACATATTCCATCAATCATTTGCACAAAAAATTTTGAATTTTTATATAAATTAAAACCTTTGAATTTTTATATCAATTACAAAAAAGCATATTATGTTGAACAACTTTTATATTTTACATTTCCAAAAATGACAAGAAGTATGTATTTAGTAGATTTATTGTTAAAAATTGAAGTTTAACAATTCTAATTTTATCAATAAACAAAGGGTTAGATAGTGTTAAATTTGAGCATATAGATCTGTAAACAAACACACAACTCACAAAGAAGATCTCACAATTTACTCAGCCATTGAAGAATGAAACAGTGCAAAAGGC
>LPNX011216389.1:59545-139323 GCA_001517045.1 Pseudotsuga menziesii
TAGAGCGAGGTAAGGGTGTAATGTAGCAACAACATTTGGCATATAATAAAAAACAAGTACAATAGTTGCAAAGCAATTAGTCCCTGCCTTAGTATTATATTTTTTTTTGGTTTTATTGTTCAAGTAATTAACATCATCATTTGATTCTGATTGTGTTAATAATTATATGTAATTACTACTTTATTTATATAATTTTAATTGTTTATTTTGTGATTTTAAATAGTTAGTAGATAATATGTAATGGTTATGATGGACAACCATTATTTTCTAATACACAATGTACTTATTTCAGGATTATTTTGTGTCATGATAATTTTAGTTCATATTTTTGTAATAAAGTTAATTGATTAAATCACAATTTGTTAAGTAAATTCACACATTCTTATAACTAAAAAAACTAATAAACAAAACAAATACTTTAAATAAATAATCTTTTCATAATTTGCAACATTTTAAAAGAATAGATCTTGAAAACATGTAAAGTTGACTTCATTTATTTAATTTTAAATGTCTTTTTTAATTATTCAATTTTATATTGCATTGTAAATATTATTATTATAAATTTAAAAAATGAAATCTTCAAAAATATTCATAAAGATAACATAAAAAAATTATTACTAACCAATATATTTTTTTATCCTTTAATTAAAATAATATATTTAGTAAAACAATTCATTAATTTATGTAATGTTAACTCAATTCTTTAATTAAAATAATATATTGAGTAAAACATGTAAAATTAATTCCATTTTATTATGTAATGTTGATTTCTTTTTTAAATTGTTTAATTTTATTTTGTCTTATAAACTTTATTATTATAAATTGTTTAAATGATATTTTAACAAAAAAAATTGTTTTGAATAATTTAAAATCACAATTTGTTGAGTAAACCTATTGATTTTTGTTGGTAAAAAAATTAATAAAAATAAAAACATAGTATCATCTATTTACCATCTATTATATATTTGTGAACAAAACTGTAAAAACAAATAAGTAACATTTAAAATCATTACCCTAGATAATAAAAAAAAAATATGAATCCAAAAAAATAACTAATACTTAAATCAAATTTTTTAAAAATATAAAATATTAAGCATAAAATAAGAATCCAAAAATATAACTAGTGTTGAGTTTTTGAAGGCTAACTAAAAGATTAATCCTTTTAATTTCATCTATTTTTTGTTTTTATTTTTATTTTTTAAATAAAAAATCATTGTCTTTTTAGGTGTAATGAAAAAATGTTTATATTAAAAGTCTTGAGTAATTAAAAAAATTAATAAACAAGAAACCAATTTTAATATTAAAACATTATAAAAAATTAAATTATATTTAAGCTTTAATATTATAACTTTATATAAGTCAAAATATATATTTTTAAATTTTATGTTTAGATAGTAAAAAAAAAAATTAAAACATGAAACTTTTAAATGAATATTAAATCTAAAATAATCGAATCAAATCAAACCTTGAGGAATTGAAGCATTTAAATCAAATCTTGAGGAATTTCGAAGGAATTGAAAGTGTAAGTAGGTGGTCATCAATGAGCAATCTAAAACTAATAAATACTGCTTTGGTATTTGTAAAATAATTAATGTGTACCATTTTTTTAACTATGTGGCAATTTTAGATTTTTTTTCAAATAAAATATTTTTAAATATTTTTTTATAACTCATTGTCACATCCAACCATGGTTATTTAGTCAAATCAAAGCTTGCAACCAATTATAAAATAGTAATTTCTAATTTCAAAAACTAAAAAACATATTTTATTATTTAAAAAAATTAATAATTAATTTTAACAAAACATTATAAAGTAACTCTAAAATTGTTAAAATTAATAAAAAGTCAATGTAGTTTTGACAATTGATCCATTGCTATAATCAGTGCCTTGGCAGGGACTAATAATCGATATTTGTTAAAATGAATCTACCAAGATATTCCATTGACTCTTAAAAAAATCACTGGAAGATCGATTTGATAGTAAATCTTAAATGCTTAAATTTTGATTTTGTCTTTTTAATACATTTTATATAATTATTTATTCATGGAAGGATCATGACTATATATAGTCAAGTTATGGATTTTATGTTTTATAAATATTCGAGGATTGCATTTTTATAAGGATGTATATAGTTTATATATATTTATTGGGATAATGCGATTATATAAAATGGTGGGGTTGTATCATATTCTAGCTTGGAAGAATTATATATATATATATATATATATATATATATATAACGAAAGGGTTGAAGAGTAAGTTAACCCATTAGATATTTGTATTGGGGAATTGCATATATTGGTTCAAAGTCAAGGAAAGCAAGTAATGTTTTTTCTTAAGTTATGATTATTGTTAGTATATTAGGTCACGGAATGGATTGAATAATAATTTCATTTAGGCCATTATATAATGGATAGAGTATGTTAATAAATTTTGCTTTATTTATATGAATATGACGTCATTAAATAATGGATTAGTATAACAAGGTACTAGGATTTGTATAGTGAGTGGATTTATGACAATACATTATGTCATTACATTACATCATGACATTACATTATGTCATTTTTTTAATATAATGTTGTTGGGGGATTTAGGGGGTTAGGAGGCCGTGTTTTAAATTTTATAAATGTAGTGTTGTTGGGGGGTTTATGTTAGAGTTAATATTTATCTTGTTGTGAGTTGTTGATAGATGAGAGATTATATCCTACTTTGGTGTATGGTTGAGATATTATCTCAACCTCTATCGGCTATATTTAACATATGTTAGTCATCTCTCGACTCTATATATTGGAGTCTAAATGTATTGTAAAACATAGTTTAATATAATAGATTTTAGTTTGTGTGCATAATGTCTCCTCTCTCATTTCTAAGTTGGTATCAGAACTAGGTTGAGCATTACTCCTGTGAGGAACTGCTTGAAGGACTATGTGAGAGAGGAACAGTGTTGTGTTTGTTGTTTGAGTGATGATCTTCCAAGTATTAAAAATTGTGTCGTGTCATCCACGCTTAAGATTGAAGGGGTTTTTTTTTTTTTTAACAGAAACAGAAAGAGGGATTATATTAACAGGCTGTGCACAGCCATTCATTACATCAGAGAAAGAAAATATAAGGCCGGCAAGGCAAAAATGCTACACACCAGACATGTTCAGGTTCCCAAAATAGAGAGCATATGAGTATTTCAGAACTACATACTATGCGGGTAGTATATGCCCTCACGAACTGACTACAAAGCAAAATGCAGAGATACATAACCCATACAAAACTGAAATATAATAAGCAAAAGATAGAAGTCAGGTGCCTTTCTGAGGCCTTGGCTGTAAAACAGATTCTTCTTCCATAGGCTGGTCAGCTGCTTCATTGACGCCATTAACCCTGCTTTCCTGGTTCAGAGAAACAAGCTTTTTAAGGTCTTCTTCTATGCGTTCAACTCTGCCCAACAGCTCGAGCAGGTTGCTTTCAAGGTCGTCTGTGCAGGCACCATTATTGCTGACCTCCAGAGATGTTCTACTCACAGTCTCACTTATACTCTTAATTTCCTTAGCCATTTCCTTGTTGTCCATTACCCCTATGGCTGTCATCTCGTACAGCCTGCGTAAATTCTTCATAATGTCCTGCAGCCCAAGGTTGTCGCCATAGTGAGCCATTCTGCCAGAGTCAGTCGTGATTGCTATTCGGGAAAACTGAATATGCAAAGAGGAAGCTGCAATGTCTGCAGCTTCTTGCTGCAGGGCTGATTCACTCCAAAGGTCGACTATTTCTTGCTGCAGAGCAGCACCCCCAAAATTATCTGAACAAGACAAAGTCCCCAGGGCGTCTTTCTTCCAACCGGAGCATAGGCATCCCAATACCCTTTCCTGCCTGTCGAATCGGAATGAAGAAGTATCAACCTGATTTTCTATTTCCCAGGAAGCAGAAGGATGACAACATTGACAGGAGAAGAAAGCGGACAGAGCGAGGCATTCTTTTATAAAGGCTCGGATGAGGGGGAGTCCATGCCAAGGAATTCCCTGCAGTCTCCCACCTCTAACTCCATCAACCACATGCAGCAAGAAAATTACAGAGCTGGGAGAGCCGAGACCCGAACCTGGAGAGCAACAATGAGATGAGCCACGACAAGGATTCGACATGAAGACGAAGATAGGAGTCCCCCGATCATGCGAGAAGGGATGACAATAAATTGGAAGCCTGAAGGGAGTTAATACCACTGCTACCGAGCAAGGAAGAGCTATCCACGTGGCCACCACATGAGAACAGACAGGACATAACAATAAATGCCAAGAACTGCCAAGAGGAAGGAGGAGGTGAAGGCCAGCTGGAGGGAGAAGGCGAGGGAAGAAGAGGCGGTCGATGGAAGGGATAAGGAGAAGGGGAGGGGGGATAAGGAGAAGGGAGAAAGGAAAGGGGAAAACAAAAAAGATAAGGAGGGGGAAAAAGAAACCAAGGGGGAGAGATGAAAGAAAATCAACAAGAATCCAAATGTGTTCACCAAGAGATAAGGACTTCAATTCATAAACTTGCCTCATGAGAATGCAAGAATGAATTCTAAAACCTCTCGTCATGGAATGAATTTGAAGAAGGGAGGGTCGCCATCCTGGCTGTAGTGGCCTTGGGGGAGACTGGCTCCAACATTAGCCATGATATCTGCTTCCTTGTTATTATGGCGAAGAATGTGATAAATCTCAATGGATTGAGGTAGAAGAAGCTTAGCCTTTTTATATAATCTACGACACTTGATATCTCCTGAGGGATACCCATTGATCATCTTATATATGACATGCCTAGAGTCGCCGAAGACCAGAACTTTCCGGAGTTTTTTTCCCCGAATAAGATGGAGACCCTGGAGGAGAGCCATCCATTCTGCTTCATTGTTGGTTCTAGAGCCAAGTCCCCAGGAAAATCTTTGTTCCACTTGTCCTCCGGGATCCACTAGGATCCCACCCGCGCCTGCCATCCCTCATAATAATAATCTATTTTTAAGGTCACTGCCAAGCAAGACACCAAATTGGTGTATGAGACCCCCTTGTTTGTGGGACAAGGGACCCCCCTCTGCGCAGCGATTTAACTACTAAAGTCTACAGAGGTGTACATACACTACCCCCCTCTGGATTTGAGAAGGGGGTTATAACTTGTAGAGTTTGCAGATATGAGAGAAAGAGTGATCGTATTTGTTATTCATGTGTGAAAGACCGCATGTGAAAGAGGCTTATTCAAGCCAGAGAAGAGTGCAGATCGCTCTGTGAGAAGCCGTTGATTTGATTATTGTGTGTATTGAGTGGAGATTGTGGAATAACCTATCTGATTGTTGCCCAACTTTGTGTAGTTTGGTGAGAAGAGGACTGCACGAACACATTCTAATTGCATTATCAATTGTTGTGAACAGTGAACTAAGAGGTGTGAGAGGCGAGTCTCGCATAAGTGCACACAGGTCAAATCCCAGAGTCGTGTTCTAGAAATAGATTGTGCAAGAGGATATAACACACAGTGTGGAGGTGAAGAAGAATTGTTGACCGTATGAAGCAATTGTTACTGCCAAAGAGAATGGTGGCATCATGTGTTCTACATGTACAATCATTTCCGAGACGTTGTTGTTGACGCTTCCAAATCCAAATCCCATAAAGTGGATCTGAAATCCATGAACAATAATGACATCCACATTGAATGAGAATGCACTGTTTATTGTGCCCTCTGCTGAGCTTCATCACTTAGAATTGCAACAAGAGGAGCTGTCATCCATCTCTATATTTTGTTGTCTTTGGAGGCTGTTATTCATCCACTGAGGCTAAGAGGAAGGGAGATCGCAATGATCGTAGATTGTTGAGTGCTGGTCAGATTAAAATATTGCTGGTTGGGCGTGAGAGAGAGATCGCTGCCCAATCTCTCCAATCATTGCCATTTGAAGAACAAATTCATTACTTTTCACTGTCAGATTGTTGAAATCAAATCGCTGGAAGGAGAGCTGGCTTCTTGAAATCATTGCCACCACCATATTGGTGAAAATTGCTTGTTGTCGGTAAATTTATTTTTTTACCGAGTTAGATTTTTGGTTGGAAGGCGTAGTCCTTTGGTTGATAACGCCAACGCTATTTCAATTAGTGGATAGAGTGCCTACAACGATTCTCCCATATCCAAAAGTGCGTCGACTACGCTTCCACCAGAAGAAGCCTGTGTGCTGGTAGCACCCTTTAGAAAGGAGCAAAGAGCGCCAACGTCAGATAGGGCAAAGGCAGTGAGCGTTGGTTTGTTTGTCTGCAATTTTTCAAGGATGTGAGCCAATATTTTTTCTCGTTGAAATTGTTTGCCCCTCAGTTCTGTTCGTTGAAATTGTTTTCCCCTCAGTTGTGTGAAAATGGCCAACATGTCTCTGACTTAACTGAATCATCAAAATTGGCGGGAGAGACTAACGTAGATCTTGGTAAATCTCATGAAGCAAATCTACCATGAATAAGATTGTTGATTGGGAAGTGCTTCATGTGGAAAATTTGTGAAGTGCGTGGGAAACCTAGACCTCCAAATCCTTACAATGCTTGACAATGATAGAAAGAATATGGTTTTTTTTGTAATCTTTCTTGTGTTAGTTTTAATTTTGTTGGATGCTTGAGTAGTTGTGTGGGATTTCTTTGATAGTATGGTTATATAGGTCTTGTTCTGTAATGAAATGATGAAATGATTATGTAATTTCATTCGCTATTTAGAAAAGCATTTAAAAATTCTTGGTGCATCTTCAATATCATTATGTAATGAGGGGGTGCATGTTCGGTTGTACCTTACACCCCAGAAAATATTTTTTTTGGTCCAAGTTGTAAAGCTTAGCCATTGGCAAGCTGATTTCCCTAGGTTGTTGTAAGACCTGTTCAAATGTTCAGGCATACATGTGGTGCAGAATCACATGATATTTTCCCTCTTATACATAGAGTGGATGTGGATCAAGCACTAGCGTGATGTGAAGGGAAAGATGAGATGAAATATTCTCACAGTATGAAGGACCAGTTATGTTTGACATTGATGAACCATGTAGCTGAAAATGATTCCTAGAGAATTGACGGGTACAACGGCTAAGTACCCATGGTTGCCAATAGAAAGGTACAAAAGAAGTTCAAAGTGATGAAAGCCGCATGAAAATCAAGACTACTCTGCAAAAAAATTTGAGATAAACATTAAGGGAAGATGTTATCTAGTTGATGTTTATCTTGTTGTGAGTTGTTGATAGATGAGAGATTCTATCCTAGTTTGGTGTATGTTTGAGATATTATCTCAACCTCTATCAACTATATTTAGCATATGTTAGTCATCTCTCAACTCTATATATTGGAGTCTCAATATATTGTAAAACATAGTTTATATAATAGATTTTAGTTTGTGTGCATAATGTCTCATCTCTCATTTCTAAGTGTTTAGGGGGTTAGGGGCAGGGGAGTGTTTGTTTAATTTTTTTTAATGTAATGTAATGGGGGATCAGGGGGTTAGGGGTTTAATTTCTTTTATTATATCCATTCGTTCATCTGGAAAAAAAATATAGATTCTGATGGGGTGTCAAAATCCATGGATGAGTTTGAATAATTTCACATGAAACATTTTAGATGTTTTTTATTAGTATGATGTTCGTAATTGAAACTCTAAAGGAGTTTTTGGTCATTTATATGAATAATTTGTTCTTGTAGGGTCTAATATATGATTTCATTATGAATAATAACATAATTTGTTTGATTTTAAATGGTTAGAGTGGTGAAGTTATTTATGAAATTTGTTTTCCTTTAATATGCAAGTTTCAAAAAAGTTGTGAAGAAAAAAATCTTTTCCAATTTAGGGGTTGATTTCAAAGTTTTGTAAACAACAAGATGGCATGTTTAGGCCATGGCTCTATTTTTTATCCCAAAAAAAGGACATGTATAGTGGTATCAACACTTTTCTATTTGGGGGGGGCATTTTTGGTGTTTTTTTATGTAAAAGTCATCGTTTTTATGGCTAAAGTTATCGTTCTTAGTATAAAGTTCTCTTTTTATAATATAAGTGGCTATATTCATTATCTTAGTATTGTATGTTGATAATATGCTTATTGTGAGAAAAAACATGGACAAGATTAACAGGTTGAGGCTTAGATGGCTAGGACTATTGATCTAAAGGATCTTGGAGCTGCAAAACAAATCTTGGGTATTGAGATACACACAGACAGAAGAAATATTAAGCTTAGTTTTTCACAAGAGAAGTATGTTGAGAAAAAGCTTGAAAGATTTGAAATGAATAAGGCAAAGCCTATGAATGTTCCTTTTGCTTCCCATTTTAAAATTCTTCAGGTTTATGTCCTAGTAGTGTTGAAGAAAATGATTATATGTCTCGTGTACCATATGCCAATACAATAGGATGTTTAATGAATGCAATGGTGTGTACTAGACCAAATATTTCACATGTAGTAGGTGTTGTTAGTAAGTACATGGCAAATTCAAGAAAAGAAGATTGGAATGCAGTGAAATGGGTGCTTCCGTACCTAAGAGGCACAAGTGACTATTGTAATACCTTTAATAATAACATTGATTCTATATGCGGTTTTATTGATTCAGATTTTGCAAGTGAGTTGAACAAGAGAAGGTCTACTTCAGGTTATGTCTTTACTCTTGCAGGTGGAGCTATAAGTTGGATGTCAAAGCTTCAGGAAACATTTGTTTTATCCACTACAGAGGTTGAATACATTGTTGCCTCACATGCTTGCAAATAGGCAATTTGGCCGAGAGGTCTTCTTAGAGAAATTGGAAGGTTGCAGAATAGTGTGCATGTCTTCTGTGACAATCAAAGTGCTATTGATTTGGCTACAAATCATGTTTATCATAGTAAGACTAAACATATTGATGTAAAATCATTTTATAAGGCAAACCATTAGTGAAGGAGATCTCAAAAAGGTCCATACTCAAAAAAATTGTGCAGATATATGTTCACAAAACCAATATTGTTACAGAAGTTAAGATGGTGTGTAGCTTCTCTTGGTTGGAAGAAAATGTGATAAATACTCTTCGACAACCGTTGTGTGTGAGGGTGAGGCCATTGATGTAATCTCTTTCTTCATTAATAAACTTCAATACTTTGCTGCTTGGATGTTTCTCTAAATAATGTTATTAATGTTTCCCTAAATTATGTTGATAAATATGTCGTTGATGTTAACATAAATGATGTTTTAAAAAAAATTAAAAACTATAAACTTTCAGCACATTTCATCCTCGGGGTTTGATGAAGATAACCGTTCAGAAAAGTGGAAATGCAATTATGTGACAAAGACAAACCTTGATGTATACTGCAACTTGGCTGAAACGAGCTCATGATAATCACAAAATTAGTTCTTGTAACTGTAATTTGTAACTATCAATAATTGCTGAAGGCACGGAGAAGAGGATCAAGCCAACACTTGTTAATGTTGAATACGTGGATATTCCAGCAAAAAATTATAATAACAATGCACAGATATATCCCAATGTTTCTTTCTTTTGAAATTTCTGGGATTCCTTTTGTCTAACGCAGAGTTAGCTTGAGTCATTAGGTTTAGCTTTACTCTCTTTTCTGGAACCGCCACATCTTTATCTAAACCTAACCGACCTCTATATAAGGAGAAGGGTTCCAACAATTGGAGATTTCAGATCTCGCCCGAGAGAAGAGGAGGGTAAAGCTGGCAGAAGATAGGATAATTTAAGCTTTCATTCTTTTCAGTTCTCATTTATTGCCTTGGGCCTGACAACGTTTGTTGATAGCAGGCAACTCTTCAAAGCACTTAAGGGATGGAAAAAGATTGATAGCAGGCAACTCTTCAAAGCACTTAAGGGATGGAAAAAGATCGATATCTGAGCTTGATGCAGTCATCTTTAAGGTATTTTCTGGTTTCTTTTGTTTCCAACGATGTTGTCAATCTTTTTCGCATTAATCAGTGATGTTTGTGCACGAACATTAGCATAACCTCACTAGAAGTGACTCGCTCAAGCTTAACATCCATTCACCTTTGCCATTGTCGAGCGGGACAAATTTATTTTATGTGCTGTCAACCATTGAAGAAATAAAATAAAACAGGTTTTCTGGTCTCAACTCTTCTTCGCAATTTCTATTTCATTGGTTTCATGCAGCTATATTCTTTTCATAATTTGACTTCTTCGCAATTTCTATTTCATTATTTCATTGGTTTCATGGGGCTGAGCTTATCCAGCATGTATATTCATGCTGGATAAGCCACTGGCGTGGGTCTCGGCCTGCTCCCGGCAGCCTGAAATTTTCAAAACTCGGCTCACTCCAGGCAGCCCTGTCCGCCTCCGTCCCGCGCCCGCCGCTGGAGAACGTAAATGTATTAACGTTTTCACAACCCAATCTCCAGTTCCGAACAAAAGGCGACAATTACGAGAATTCGAAGGCTGCCAAAGAGACATGGGTTTGTGCTCTTCTGTAGAGAGGGGCCGATGACAACAGACTTCAGGCTGGCGCTTGTAAGTCACGAAGCGGACCTGAATAATATTCGCCCAGAAATGGTCGAATGGGTAGAGCAAGCCTGGAGAGATCGAACCCCTGATCAGTTACTTGTTTTTCCACCACCGGGCAGGTTTCTGGTTTTGAACATCCACTATAAAGAGACCGAAACATATGTAACAGAGGATTGGAAATTTCGTATTTCAAAGGTAGGAGAGGCGGACAGACATGGTATAATGGGCAACGAAAGACTGGAATGCGGATTGAGCAGCAGATGGTTTAAGTGGAACGATGGGATTACAGGCAGTACGAGTATGGATTCCATTGTTAAAACGGATGTGGTTGCCCTCGTCAAGGAAGCCGTTAAGTTTAGTGAAGTCATGGGTCCATAACAGAGTACAGGCAACTGCAAGGAGTAGCTTGAAGGTAAAAGGACGGCCTTGCTGCGTGCTAGGTCACCAATTTCAGTTAAATGGGCAACAGCTCAGTATCCTTCTACATGATAGATAATATGTTTTGCTTCAATTCACTCATTCACTCGTTCTTCCAGTGTTCCTCCATGCAGCAGACATCATCTCTCCACTTGTTGTTGTATTTCATTGTTTAAAAGAATTGTAATTTCATTGAGATTAACAAAATTATATTTTGCAATGCTTTTCAGCATTCAAGAATATTTCTAATAGAATTTTTAAACAAATTTCATTTACGAAATGCTTATTTCCAAATTCCTGGATAATCCAGTTCTCTACCGTTCGTTTAATTATGTCTACCCTTTCAAATTTTATGGGCAAATTTATTAGTTTATGGGAAAGTAATATGAACCTATATATGCTAAATATAAATATCTAATATAACAAACTATGCCTATATAAACCTATATTTTAATATATACAATTTTCTTATTTCCTAAAGTTTTGAGACTTGTTGTTTCAAAACCTTGATACACTTTGAAGTTTCAAGTAACATGGCTAATAATGGGCACCTAACAAGATTAGCTTTCATATCTTGCTACAGAGAACAAATGTTGCATTAATATTTAACATTTATCTTTGTAAATATTGGCAAAAGTAGGTCAATCCCCACAAAGTGATAGGATGACATAGCCAAGAACAACAAAAAAAATTCAAAGAGAAAAGACAAATAAACAAGGTACTTAACTAATTGGGAAAGAAAATCAAAGTTCAATTATAGAAAATCTTAAGCATATTTCTTAGATTTCAAGTACTTAAGGGCACTTAACAATGGCACATATTCTCGTAATCTTTTCAATTTGAATATTACAACTTCTGTGGATTGTATAACCCCCTTCGGATTAACGATAGGTGCAACTTACAAACTTTTCAAATTTTTGTATTGCAACTTCTGCAGATTGTATTGACTTACTTGGGATTAACCATAGTTGTACAAAAATATTGAAATGCTAGTGTTCTCGAACTTTCATATGCTTTTTAAACATTTCTTGTAACCTAAAAATCATTAGCATCCTTGGAATCAATTATACTACACATAAATTTTGAAGAGAGATGTGAGGGATTATGGGGCAAGGAGATAATATAGACTAAAATAACTTTAAATATATAAGCATGATGACTTTTAATTACAACTTAAACATAAAAATATTTTGATTTTCAATATTACACATTTAATAGATATAACATTTTTCAGAAGTGACCTATATGAATTGAAAGAAATTAAGCCTTAGCTATTTGATATTTGAGTGTTATCCATTTTAAGGGAGTACTATCCTCCTTGATAGGCATGGAAATCCTTTTGTGAGACGCAAGGCTAAATATTGTATTACATCATGTTGAGAAAAAGAGAGCTATGAGGCACATCCAAATGAGATGGCCCAACTCCTGACATATCAAAGCCTTGTATTAACATAATGGAGTGAACTAAAAATATGATTTAACTATCCTGGATAATACATTGATCTATCTTTGTCATGTCCCTTTTTTGGAGTTTTGGAGAAAAGTGCAATTCAGGAAAAATTCGAGCGTAAGTAGTCACGACTCTATAGGGTTCCTAATTTTCTAAAAATTAATTTTGATCACTGCACTGCTTTGGAGGAACTGCCAGGAAAAATATGTAATTTAACTTACCTTCAGAAGTTGTTTGTCACTAATTTCCATTTTATCCAAAAATTACTTGATGACTTGGGGAATTTAAGGTCATTTAGGGTCTTGATATTTCCTACATGTCCAAGCTTGTCATTGCTTCCCCCTTCCATTTGTAAACTTCAACAACTCAAACTTCTTGATATTTCATTATGCAGGTCTTTGAAGGACCTTTCCATGGAATTTGAGAAGCTACCAAACTTAAAGGTGTTGACATGAGGGAGTGCTCTAAACTGAAGAAGCTGCCAAAAGCATTTGCTAAACTAAAATCATCAAGACATCTAAACTATGATGAGATCGCCAGGCTACAATGGCTGGCTATCAAAGTCTCTTCCATGCCTAATCTCACAGTTGTGGTCATCGATGAATGCTTTAATTTGGACTAGCTTGATGCTTGAAAAGGTTCATGATACATCATCGGGCCACTTTAACATTTTTAATTATGTTAGTGTATCATGTACAATATGAACATAAATATTTGTAGGATTTCTAGTCTTGTTTATGAATGATGTTATTTTCTTTGTTTTTTTCTCAAATCCTTCGCTTTTGGGTAAGAAGATAGAATAGTATCTTGTGATCGAAGTTATATTCCCTCGATTGGATTTTGAGAAAAATATGTAAATTAAGACAATATAAAGTTAATTGGAAAGTTGGTTTAGTTTGGCTTGTTGATAGAAATAAATCTTGTTCTAATGGAGTTGTATATTTTGATTCTTTGGAATATCAAGTATATGTATTTTTTTTATGTGGAAAAAAAATCTGAACAAAACTGAGAATTGATTCTAAGTTTACATTGATTTATAGGCATTGTTTTCTTAAAATTTGGGGTTCTTATGATCCATTGGGATGTTCCGTGTTTTCTCAAATATCTTATACATTTAATCTATTATGTGTGCTATTAAAAACAAGTTCTCGGTCTTAACAAATCAGTTAAGTTTTTGACTAATTATGATTTGGCTAAAACCGGCGATGATCTAAACTTTAGAAATGCAAAGAGTTAGTTGTGACTAGATTTTAATAAAGCTATAGATCAATCATATAAAACATATTTATCAAGAGGTGATAACATACCAATAGAAAAAGCTAAAGTTCTCAACATTGGATTTGTGTTATAAAGAAATTAGTACCCAACTAAAGACTATCTTCTCTTTCTGAGTGGTCAAAGGTGAGAAAATTCTAGTTCACTATGCCTTTCTTCTCTAAATTTGATCATCTTGTAACTAATTTTTTCTTTGAGAATACATGGCCCTTCTATCAAACTCACAACCAACTTACTCTGATTTTTTTAAACCTTGTAACTTGTTACTCTATTTTGGTGTGAACACTATTTTTCCCAGCTTACACCACTTGAGGTCCAAGTCCATAAGATCCTTAGGTGAAGAGCTGGTTACTCACCATGTAATATCAAGATTTACTTTTTTATTTTGGGAATAAATCCCATTACTTTTTTTAATGTAAAATATAAATTCATTATTTAATTTAGTATATATATAGTTATTAATATGAATCTCATTACCATTCATATCCATTATCAATGTTTTTCTAGTTACAATGCCTTGAAACTTTTAGATACTACAAATCTTGATTTTCTACCTATTTTATATTATAATGTTTTTTTAAGACAACCCCAAAAAAACTATACCAATTTATCTTGTTCTTTAAATTTACATTGTTTGTCACTATAAATATTGTCTTACTATATATTCTCTTTGTCCATATAATCCGTGGCTTGTACGTTACTAGCATATAATATTAATTAAGATATTATCTTAACATATACAAAACAAATAGAATTTTGCCTTCATATCTATTATCAATGCTTTTATGAAATGTTTTTTCTAGTTACAATGTTTTTGGTGAAACTTTCAAATGCTATAAACCTTGATTTTCTACCAAAAACATAAAGGAAAAAATCCACTTGATTTTTAAAAAAAGTATAAAGATATAAGAACATGTTCTTTTAAACCAATGTTGTCACTGTTTCTGCATGTTTGACATCATTACCTGCATCCTCTCAGCAAGGAAACATCTCACCTGTCACAATTACATGTGGCAATGTTGGGCATTACCATCGCCTGACTCATGTTCTTATATCATCAAATAAAGTAATAAAGTAATAAATTTGCCCATAAAATTTGAAAGGCTGGACATAAATAAACGAACTGTAGAGAACTGGATTATCCAGGAATTTGGAAATCAAATAAACTAATAAATTTGCCCATAAAATTTGAAAGGCTAGACATAATTAAACGAACTGTAGAGAACTAGATTATCCAGGAATTTGGAAATAAGCATTGAGAGCTGGATCATCCAGGAATTTGGAAATAAGCATTTCGTAAATGAAATTTGTTTAAAAATTCTATTAGAAATATTCTTGAATGTTGAAAAGCATTGCAAAATATAATTTTGTTAATCTCAATGAAATTACAATTCTTTTAAACAATGAAATACAGCAACAAGTGGAGAGACGATGTCTGCTGCATGGCAGAACACTAGATGAACGAGTAAATGAGTGAATTGAAGCAAAACATATTATCTATCATGCAGAACGATACAAGAGTTCAAACTTCTTTGCAGATTTGGCAACTTCCTGTATTCAGTTTTTCTCTTTTTCCCCTTTGTTTTTTTGAAATGTGACTAAGTTGTTGCCCATTTAACTGAAATTGGTGACCTAGCACGCAGCAAGGTCATCCTTTTACCTTCAAGCTACTCCTTGCAGCTGCATGTACTCTGTTATGGACCCATGACTTCACTAAACTTAACGGCTTCCTTGACGAGGGCAACCACATCCGTTTTAACAATGGAATCCATACTCGTACTGCCTATAATCCCATCGTTCCACTTAAACCATCTGCTGCTCAATCCGCATTCCAGTCTTTCGTTGCCCATTATACCATGTCTATCCGCCTCTCCTACCTTTGAAATACGAAATTTCCAATCCTCTGTTACATATGTTTCGGTCTCTTTATAGCGGATGTTCAAAACCAGAAACCTGCCCGGTGGTGGAAAAACAAGTAACTGATCAGGGGTTCGATCCCTCTAGGCTTGCTCTACCCATTCGACCATTTCTGGGCGAATATTATTCAGGTCCGCTTCGTGACTTACAACTGCCAGCCTGAAGTCTGTTGTCATCGACCCCTCTCTACAGAAGATCACAAACCCATGTCTCTTTGGCAGCCTTCGAATTCTCGTAATCGCCTTCGAATTCTCGTAATTGTCTCCTTTTGTTCAGAGCTGGAGATGGTAGGTGAAAACGTTAATGCATTTACGTTCTCGAGCGGGGGGCGGCGGTGGCAGCAAGACGGCGGTGGCAGGACGGAGGCGGACAAGGCTACCTGGAGCAGGCCGAGTTTTGAAAATTTCAGGTTGCCGGGAGTGGGCCGGGACCCACACCAGGTGGCTTATCCAGCATGAACGTACATGTTGGATAAGCTCAGTCGTTTCATGGAGCTATATTCTTTTCATAATTTGATTACAACTATCAATTCATTATTATTGTTCTTAATTAACACAAACAATATTTAGCATGCTGCAAAGTATTTAATTCAAAATGTGGCTGCAACAGCAGACTTTAGATCTCGAGTTGTTAGAGATCCAACATGCTAAATATTGCTTGCCATTAATTTAGATGTTCTTTATTTATACTCTAACTTACAAGTTATTATTTTCATGATTTGATCTATCTTTATTATTATTCTTAATTAGGACAAACAATATTTAGCATGCTATAGAGTATTTAATGCAATATGACTGCAACAGACTTTAGATGTCGAGTTGCTATAAATTCAAGCCTGCTGCAGCTGCATTAAATACTCTAACATTCTACATATTACTTGCCTTTAATTTAAATGTTTTTTATTTATACTCTAACTTACAAAAGTTTAAGTTAAAATTAATGGTTTGAATTTCTAACTGTCAATTTATTGTGGATGTGGTTTGACTATATGGTTGGCTTAGTATGTCGTGACTCGTCATAGTAATGGTTAGTTTCGTAAATTCTCTTTGTTTGTATTTGAATATTAAACACACACAAAAAAAATGCCAGCTGTTCATTGTGTGAATTTTCAAGTTATACATATATTACAAATTTTGTTATTAAATAAAACACGCTTCTTTTCCATTAACTCTATCTTAATTTTATGTTTATGTACATAAACAAACAGACACAAGATTTGTATATTTTATGTTTACGATCCATTTTCTTCATGTAGTTTTATTTAATAATAATTAATAATAATGTGTTATATTGTAATAATCATCCCTTAAAAAAATTCAATTTCTTTTTCTTATTTATTCTTAGGTTATACTTTGTTAAATAGTTCTGATATTTGGTTTTAGGTTAAACATTAACTCAAAAAATCATAAAAAAATAATACGATAAAATGTAAATAAATCTAATTCATGTATTTATTATAAATATATTATTACATTTGTATTAGAGGTAAGAGAGGGTTAAGTTGCATGATTATTTGCAAGGACTTAGTTAGTCTTGCATGGCTATAAAGCAAGAGTGATCATTCCCACCTTTTCTGGAATAGCGTCATCTGAGGTTGATGTGTTGTTGATCAAGCATTCCATCTTGCAGAGGAGAAGTCACTTAAGTGATGCTCAATTTTTACAATGACATTTGGACTGATGTAAATTTTTCCCCAATATTGAAAAAGTGGTCAACCAATAAAAGCACTTCATTAGTTGAGATCACAAATTGGGAGAAGATGAAATTTGCTATCACAAATTTGAAGAAGATGGAGTGTTGAAATCAAAATTAGGAGAATGGTAAATTTTCTTTTGGTTTTAGATTCTTCTACAATATATATTAAATTTTTTGTACCCTTTATGGTTTTTTTCTTCCAAGTTGATCGAAACGAAATAGGAAAAAAGTGAGTTGGCCTCTTTCACTTTAAAGGAATCTCTATCTCTTTGACAAAAGAGAAGCATTTGACTGCCCTTTAAATTGCAATTTTAGGAGCAATGAGACCAATCAATGGATCTAGAAGTCTTCATCATTTTATCTATGAATGTTAATTCCAAGTTTCTTTTGTATAAAGAAATGGTAACCATGACAGTAGAGAAGAGAACTAGGCATGATAAATTTTGGAGACATGGTAACTCAAGTGTTTGAAATCATTTTAGAGAGAATAAATATATCAAATGAAGATAGATTTCTAAATTGGCATGTAAATATGCTCACTCCAACAGCCACAAGGTTATAGTTCCCTATCAAATTCATCATTTAATATCAAGAATGGGTGAGTTTTGAAGTGACTTGAAATAACTCTTGTTGTGGTATTATCATGTGTAGGCATTGTATTTTATTATCACTAATCTAGAGGATGTTCACAAAGAAATTATGATATGGTTTGGTGTCAAAATTGTTCAAAACTCTCAGGACACCATAGTTGCTCAATTTCCAATAACACCCTTATTCAACAAAAAATTACTAGTCACATAAATGAAATAATTAACATGATAGATCTATAATAGAAAGGATCAATTAAGGAGTTGTGTATAAAGGCCAACATTATTAATAACACCCTTAAAAAACATAGTGTAATGTATCTTTCTAGAATTGAAGGCACACTAGACAAAATACACAAAAAAAACAAAAACTAGTCTTGACTAGACTCACAACAAATATCAGTAGACTTGGCCCAAATTTTCCCAAACTTAGTACAAGAGTAAATAACATAAATAAGACCATTAAAATAATCCTAAAACATCTCCCTAACTCAACATCTTCACATTTATTGGGATACTTCACACATGGGACAACCCTTTGGCTAAACCAAAGGATTTGAGGCAAAAAAACCGATAATTTATGTGGAACCCAACAACTTATAGTGCAATATGGAAGTTGATGGCTTGTGTATAAGTCCCAAACCACTAATCATACTTCAAAATAACAGGTTTGACTCAATTTAGTAAAGTTTGGGAGCATAGAGAGGTCATGGAAACTTTGGGACTGCACCTTAAGGAGATTTGCAAATAAAAATTAAGCGTGCCTAAGGGTCACAGATATTTGATTTAGGACTTGGAATATGTTC
This sequence comes from Pseudotsuga menziesii, assembly GCA_001517045.1. Taxonomy (NCBI): domain Eukaryota; kingdom Viridiplantae; phylum Streptophyta; class Pinopsida; order Pinales; family Pinaceae; genus Pseudotsuga; species Pseudotsuga menziesii. The sequence continues at coordinate 78,141 of LPNX011216389.1, forward strand.
ATCTTGACCTATTATAAAAGAATAAACTAACATAATGTGATTTGGAGTCGTGGACATCAATCTATTGCAGCTATCATGAAACCTAGATAGTTTTGACACCACAACAAGCATAGGAGTAGAATTACTTCAAAGATAAATATGGAATTGTATAACTAGAAGCATATTCATCTTATTAAACTAAATAAGAGATAATTTTCATTATATTTATGCAATTACAACAACAAATACTCATGAATAAATCAGCCACCATTAGAAACATAGATATTTACAAATATTATAGGAAAATGTTTAACACTACATGTAATCTTTGACACTGCTGGACAGGAGCGGACTTGACTGGAAGGATTGGATATTGGAAATGAAATAGAATATATTGATGCCTTAGTAGCTGCAAACCACAATAAAATATTATGATATGAGGCACAAAACATTAGAAGAATTGATTTATTTTCTAGCCTCTCTTCTTGTGACCAGTAACATAATAAAAAATGACCAAAATGTGTGAAAGGGAGTTCTCATACTCCTTTTATTAACCTCAATTAGTTTTTTGTTTCCTCATTCCAGGCCCTACTTTCTAGGAATTCGAACCAATCATGCTTGAGAAGTCTTTGGCAAATTGTTATCTCATGTGGACCCTCCTTATCTCATATAATGCACCCTACTTGGATAATTTTCGACCTTGTATATTTAGTTGGTGCTTTGTGTATTTTTCTATTTCCTTTTGAAGCCTTCTTACAAAAATTTGGAAAGTCCTATTTTTTTTTCTTTTGAACTACTTTCCTGTTTTGGAGATGCTTTCCTGCTTTTCATTGCTTTGTCTATTTTCTTTTTATGGATGAAAACTCAAAAAAATATTCAGTATCTCTTATGCGACCTCTTGGGACACCTAGGCCATTATCCACTTATAAACAAATATTAATTAAATAAATATTACAATTAAGAGCCTACATTATCCTTTTATGCTCTAATTAAATTATAGAAAATTAACTATAAGTTAAAATTTTATTATCTTCATCCAAGGATTATAATAAAAAATTTGGGGACAATCCAACCGTCCTCTCCCACAATTTTTTTGTCCTCAAGCAATGAAAAACATGGTTGTTGAAGAACTTATGCATTGCCACCAAACTATTTTTGCAATCAAGAAGGCCAACAAAATGAATATATTCCATCACATAGTGTTGTAATATGTTGCAATCCTCCACATGATTCAATGCATCTTCTTTTAATATTTTTCATGAAACCTATCACTCAGCCCCATGTGAGTCTCCAAACAACCATGGTGATCATCTGTGAGTGGAACATGGACAACTCCCAAAATATTTATCTTCAAAACCCATTCAAGTACTAATAATGTTCGGTCTTGGAAGTGGATGGATATCATGTGTTGATCTTCATGAATCGACCCATCCATAAGCTCAGATGACAACCATTGTTGTTTCTTTATTGTGAGTTTCATCTCAACCCTGAATTTGCATTTATCCAATGCTTACATATTGTATAGCATCTTCCTATGATGAATCAAATAGTGTGCCTCATGGGGCTGCAACAACTTACTCTCATAAGTAATGAGATGTCCATTCTTCATCAAATCCAATACTATGCCTACTCCCAAAGCATTACCCTCAAGCACAAGTGATGGATCAAAATCTAGGGAGGAAAATATGGGGCAGCATATCACCACTTCCTTCATTCCTTTGAGAACTTTTCTTGAGTTCTCGTCCCAATAAGAAACTCCTCTTCTAACTTGGACAACCACATTTGTCTTCAATTGGAGATATGCTCTACAAGATGCATCAAATCCAATGGCTCTTCTTAGCTTGGTCGCATCTTTGGAAAAGGGCCAAACCAAGTTAGGCCAAATTCTCTTCATGTAGGCACCAAATTTTCCTTTCCCAAACATAAGATAAACACATATAATCATAATCCCTCCAACTTCATCTTCAAGCAATTTATCATACATTGAATGTTCTACCCAAGTGTGCAATACAATTTCCAAATTAAGATAATGCCTCTCCAACATTCTACAATGAATCATAGTGATGTCAAAGGAACCAAATACAAAATCACCAAGTTTCTTGTTTTTTTTTTCATGTAAGAATGTGAAGCAATGGGTGCATGAATCAAATGAATGGAAATGGATGAAAATATAAGATAGCGATATTGGAAACATAGAGTGGTCCCTTGTAGAACTTATTCTTCCATATAAATCTTATGATGGACACAATGAAAATCAAACTTGGGAAGGATATTGATCTGATGAAACTTATTCTACTAAATAGATGGATCTATGCCCCATACCGCTACATGTATTTCCCAACTGGAACATTTGAGTCCAAAGATGATTCCAGGATCCCAAATGATCCTGGGAATTGTGTGGTTTTTTATGCATCCTCCTCTACACCACCTAGTGCAAACACCTGGAGTATTCTGAACAATATTAATCCCCGAATAGGGAAGTGATGTGTCCATCCACCATAAGGGTTACCATGTAGGAAACTAAACTATTGTATCACTTGGATAGAATCTTGAGAGTTAAAGCTGACTCGTCCTCCAAGATCTCATTGATCATGTTGCACTCTTCTCAACATTGTGGTCACTTGGAAGAACTTGACATCCTAACGAATACAAAGATCTTGTGAACACATTGGAATTCCACCACTTCCAAAGCATCTAATGGTCTCTTTCATTTGATCCAACAATGCTTGGATCTTTTCTTGTATAAGTTGATTGCTTGCATGCTTTCCTGCATCCAACATGCTTGGTATGCAAGATGATTTTCTCTTGCATGGTACTTCCAAATATTCCATGTAGTTGCACACCCAATCCATAGATGTATGCATACTAAAAGTATACCCAAGGTCTTCCATACATACCCTTGATGTTGCTCAGATGGTAAGAAAATATCAATAAAACCAAAAAATTATCATAGAAGGAAAACAAATATTTAACTCGATGAATCTCCATCTTTGTTATGCATCTATCCACCCAATCCATGGATAAATAAACACTTTGGCTTGCTATTCCAAGTGAGATATAATAATCCACCTCTTGTAGAGTGAAGTATTCCACCCTTAGGGATATATTGTGATCTTTCTGCATCAAATAAAGTGCTTGGATTGCATCCTCCATGAGAGTGCTTATCTCAAACACTTGCAAATCGTATTCATCTTCATGTTCAAACCTCTCTGAGGTACCTCCATCAAAGAATTTAGTATTACCAACCATATAGGTGTGACTATTTGTGGTGTTAGAGGAAGGATGCGATACCTCCAACTCCATCTGTAGTTGCTCTACCTCCATGGCCTTTTCTTCTACATATTTGAGTGCAAGATCTCAGTCAATGAATAGTTGCAAGTAGTATTATTTCATCTTTTCAAGTGCTTCTTTTATGATGAAAAATTGGACACTAGTGACACCTTCAATAGTGACTCTTTTCCCTTCCTCCAAATGTGTCCCGCGTCAGACAAAATATATAACGAATTAATTCGCCTTCAATTTAATTATCGACCAAGGTAGGTAAACTTTGATTTTCTACACTGTATGTGTGGGGTAATATAATCTAGGGCTAAGCTCCTTTAATAATCGCTGACAATCAACTTTTATTAATGACAAAAGAAATTCACAATTCATGAAGCTAACTATTCACTCAATCAATATGTAAGGACAAATGTTGAAATCTAATATAAAGAAACATTCATTTACCAAATCAAATTCTAATCACACTAATTCAAACTAGCTACAGTATGCAATTAGAAATCAAAGGGAAAAGAATTCAATCAATATCAAATCTAATGAAAATAACTACACTTGAAAGGAATAAGCTTATCTATAACTTGGTAATCTGATAGAAACAATTCCAAGATAGAGATGAGTTGTTGATATAGAAAATCATGAAAAATATATATTTTTAAGTGAATTGCTTCGTATTAAATTCAGACTCAAAACATCAAGAGATTTATTTTGAACCAAAGACGCATAAATTATAAAAGATATTAACTCTGGGATCTATATTCAACACTACTCTACTCCCTAAAATAAAACGCACTGAGAGTAAAGAAAATCCTAATCTTGCTTACTCAAAGATAGATCTGCACACATAAAGATTCTAAAGGTCTAAATGCTTACATAAAAATATACATCACTTTCAGAATGAGGGTTTGTATTGTGTTTTTGTTTACTGGGTGTTGGTGTCAAAATTGTTCAAAACTCTCAGGACACCATAGTTGCTCAATTTCCAATAACACCCTTATTCAACAAAAAATTACCAGTCACATAAATGAAATAATTAACATGATAGATCTATAATAGAAAGGATCAATTAAGGAGTTGTGTATAAAGTCCAACATTATTAATAACACCCTTAAAAAACATAGTGTAATGTATCTTTCTAGAATTGAAGGCACACTAGACAAAATACACACAAAAAAACAAAAACTAGTCTTGACGAGACTCACAACAAATATCACTAGACTTGGCCCAAATTTTCCCAAACTTAGTACAAGAGTAAATAACATAAATAAGACCATTAAAATAATCCTAAAACATCTCCCTAACTCGACATCTTCACATTTATTGGGATACTTCACACATGGGACAACCCTTTGGCTAAACCAAAGGATTTGATGCAAAAAAACCGATAACTTATGTGGAACCCAACAAATTATGGTGCAATATGGAAGTCGATGGCTTGTGTCTAAGTCCCAACCCACTGATCATACTTCAAAATAACAGGTTTGACTCAATTTAGTGAAGTTTGGGAGCATAGAGAGGTAATTGAAACTTTGGGACTGCACCTTAAGGAGATTTCCAAATAAAAATTAAGCGTGCCTAAGGGTCACAGATATTTGATTTAGGACTTGGGATATGTTCATCTTGACCTATTCTAAAACAAGAAACTAACATAATGTGTTTTGGAGTCGTGGACATCAATCTATTGCAGCTATCATGAAACCTAGATAGTTTTGACACCACAACAAGCATAGGAGTAGAATTACTTCAAAGATAAATATGGAATTGTATAACTAGAAGTAGATTCATCTTATTAAACTGAATAAGAGATAATTTTCATTATATGTATGCAAGTACAACAGCAAATACTCATGAATAAATCGGCCACCACTAGAAACATAGATAATTACAAATATTATAGGAAAATGTTTAACACTACATGTAATCTTTGACACTGCTGGACAGGAGCGGACTTGACTGGAAGGATTGGATCTTGGAAATGACCTAGAATATATGGATGCCTTAGTAGCTGCAAACCACAATAAAATATAATATGATATGAGGCACAAAACATTAGAAGAATTGACAAGAAGAGAGGCTAGAAAGTTTCTCCCATAAGTGATTTATTTTTCTCGGTTCTTGAACTACAAAGCAGAAATTCGACCCAAGATTATGATGATACCTAAAAATTACATGGAATACCTACAAATAAACCTTAATGGTTTAATTAAACTCAATGAGATGGACAGGGTGTTCAACTTTCAAATCACTAGTTGAATTGCTTCAACTAGCTACACTAGACATAAGGGGCACATCTCCCAAGCATGAAGAAGCAAGAGCTCTCCAATAACATAATAAAAAATGACCAAAATATGTGAAAGGGAGTTCTCATACTCCTTTTATTACCCTCAATTAGTTTTTTGTTTCCTCATTCTAGGCCCTACTTTCTAGGAATTCGAACCAATCATGCTTGAGAAGTCTTTGGCAAATTGTTATCTCATGTGGACCCTCCTTATCTCATATAATGCACCCTACTTGGATAATTTTTGACCTTCTATATTTAGTTGGTGCTTTGTGTATTTTTCTATTTCCTTTTGAAGCCTTCTTACAAAAATTTGGAAAGTCCTATTTTTTTTTCTTTTGAACTACTTTCCTGTTTTGGAGATGCTTTCCTGCTTTTCATTGCTTTAGGCTAGTTTCTTTTTGTGGATGAAAATTCAAAAAAAATATTCAGTATCTCGTATGCGACCTCCTAGGACACCTAGGCCATTATCCACTTATAAACAAATATTAATTAAATAAATATTACAATTAAGAGCCTACATTATCCTTTTATGCTCTAATTACATTATAGAAAATTAACTATAAGTTAAAATTTAATTATCTTCATCGAAGGATTATAATAAAAATTTTGGGGACAATCCAACCATTCTCTCCCACAATTTGTTTGTCCTTAAGCAATGAAAACAATGGTTGTTGAAGAACTTATGCATTGCCACCAAACTGTTGTTTCCAATCAAGAAGGCCAACAAAATGAATATATTCCATCACATAGTATTGTAATATGTTGCAATCCTCCACATGATTCAATGCATCTTCTTTTAATATTTTTCATGAAACCTCTTACTCACCCCCATGTGAGTCTCCAAACAACCATGGTGATCATCTGTGAGTGGAACATGGAAAACTCCCAAAATATTTTTCTTCAAAACCCATTCAAGTACTAATAATGTTGGGTCTTGGAAGTGGATGGATATCATGTGTTGATCTTCATGAATTGGCCCATCCATAAGCTCAGATGATAACCATTGTTGTTTCTTTATTGTGAGTTTCATCTCAACCCCGAATTTGCATTTAGGAAATGCTTACATATTGGATAGCATCTTCCTATGATGGATCAAATAGTGTGTCTCATGGGGCTGCAACAACTTACTCTCATAAGTAATGAGATGTCCATTCTTCATCAAATACAATACTATGCCTACTCCCAAAGCATCACCCTCAAGCACAAGTGATGGATCAAAATCTAGGGAGGAAAATATGGGGCAGCATATCACCACTTCCTTCATTCCTTTGAGAACTTTTCTTGATTTGTCGTCCCAATAAGAAACTCCTCTTCTAACTTGGACAACCACATTTGTCTTCAACTGGAGATATGCTCTACAAGCTGCATCACATCCAATGGCTCTTCTTAGCTTGGTCACATCTTTGGAAAAGGGCCAAACCAAGTTAGGCCAAATTCTCTTCATGTAGGCGCCAAATTTTCCTTGCCAAAACATAAGATAAACACGTATAATCCTAATCCCTCCAACTTCATCTTCAAGCAATTTATCATACATTGAATGTTCTACCCAAGTGTGCAATACAATTTCCAAATTGAGATAATGCCTCTCCAACATTCTACAATGAATCATAGTGATGTCAAAGGAACCAAATACCAAATCACCAAGTTGCTTGTTTTTTTTTCATGTAAGGATGTGAAGCAATGGGTGCATGAATCAAATTAATGGAAATGGATGAAAATATAAGATAGTGATATTGGCAACATAGAGTGGTCCCTTGTAGAACTTATTCTTCCATATAAATCTTATGATGGACACAATGTAAATCAAACCTGGGAAGGATATTGATCTCATGAAACTTATTCTACTAAATAGATGGATCTATGCCCCATACCACTACATGTATTTCCCAACTGGAACATTTGAGTCCAAAGATGATTCCAGGATCCCAAATGATCTTGGGAATTGTGTGGTTTTTTATGCATCCTCCTCTACACCACCTAGTACAAACACTTGGAGTCTTCTGAACAATATTAATCCCCAAACATGGAAGTGATGTGTCCATCCACCATAAGGGTTACCATGTAGGAAACTAAACTATTGTATCACTTGGATAGAATCTTGAGAGTTAAAGCTGACTCGTCCTCCAAGATCTCATTGATCATGTTGCACTCTTCTCAACATTGTGGTCACTTGGAAGAACTTGACATCCTAAAGAATACAAAGATCCCATGAACACATTGGAATTCCACCACTTCCAAAGCATCTGATGGTTGCTTTCATTTGATCCAACAATGCTTGGATCTCTTCTTGTATACGTTGATTGCTCGCATGATTTCCTTCATCCAACATGCTTGGTATGCAAGATTATTTTCTCTTGCATAATAGTTCCAAATCTTCCATGTAATTGCACACCCAATCCATGGATGTATGCATACTAAAAGTATACCCAAGGTCTTCCATACATACCCTTGATGTTGCTCAGATGGTAAGAAAATACCAGTAAAACCAAAAAATTATCATAGAAGGAAAAAAAATATTTAACTCGATGAATCTCCATATTTGTTATGCATCTATCCACCCAATCCATGGATAAATAAACACTTTGGCTTTCTATTCCAATTGAAATGTAATAATCCACCTCTTGTAGAGTGAAGTATTCCACCCTTAAGGGTATATTGTGATCTTTCTGCATCAAATAAAGTGCTTGGATTGCATCCTCCATGAGAGTGCTTATCTCAAACACTTGCAAATCGTATTCATCTTCATGTTCAAACTTCTCTGAGGTACCTCCATCAAAGAATTGAGTATTACCAGCCATATATGTGTGACTATTTGTGGTGTTAGAGGAAGGATGCGATACCTCCAACTCCATCTGTAGTTTCTCTACCTCCATGGCCTTTTCTTCTACATATTTGAGTGCAAGATCTCAGTCAATGAATAGTTGCAAGTAAGATTATTTCATCTTTTCAAGTTCTTCTTTTATGATGCACAATTGGACACTAGTGACACCTTCAATAGTGACTCTTTTCCCTTCCTCCAAATGTGTCTTGGGTCAGACAAAATATATAACAAATTAATTCGCCTTCAATTTAATTATCGACCAAGGTAGGTAAACTTTGAGTTTCTACACTGTATGTGTGGGGTAATATAATCTAGGGCTAAGTTCCTTTGATAATCGCTAACAATCAACTTTTATTAATGACAAAATAAATTCACAATTCATGAAGCGAACTATTCACTCAATCGATACGTAAGGACAAATGTTGAAATCTGATATAAAGAAACATTCATTTACCAAATCAAATTCTAATCATACTAATTCAAACTAGCTACAGTATGCAATTAGAAATCAAAGGGAAAAGAATTCAATCAATATCAAATCTAATGAAAATAACTACACTTGAAAGGAATAAGCTTATCTATGACTGGGTAATCTGATAGAAACAATTCCAAGATAGAGCTGAGTTGTTAATATAGAAAATCATGAAAAATATATATGTTTAAGTGAATTGCTTCGTATTAAATTCAGACTCAAAACATCAAGAGATTTCTTTTGGACCAAAGACGCATAAATTATAAAAGATATTAACTCTAGGATCTATATTCAACACTACTCTGCTCCCTAAAATAAAACGCTCTGAGAGTAAAGAAAATCCTAAGCTTGCTTATTCAAAGATAGATCTGCACACATAAAGATTCTAAAGGTCTAAATGCTTACATAAAAATATACATCACTTTCAGAATGAGGGTTTGTATTATGTTTTTGTTTACCGGGTTAAGCTCATCACATCTTGAGAACAAATAATTGAAGCAATAGATTTGATTATCAATTTCCAGCATATAGTAAAGACTGAGTAGTGTGCAAGATACTCTTATGCAAATGCAAGTTATTTCTGTGCAAAAATATGGTTTAACCCTTTACCCTAATCAAATGTTCCTACAGCTTTCTATAAAGCTTTAAAAACCTATCTAACTTCGAAATATTCCATCTATGATTACCTTAAACTAAATCTTACTATAATAAATAAAAAATTGAAAGTAAATTCAAGCTTATGTAGTTCTAAGAATACACATTCTTTATAGAAGTTTTCTTCAAAACAATCCTATATATACATTTATTAATAATGAAATATGAAACAAAATTAAAGCTGTGAATTCTTTCTGAAGGCATAAATGAGATAAACAATTAACAAAACCGCTATGTAAATCGTAAACCTGATGTAAATGAAGAATTTACAAGGTCTGTGCAATACACATACATGCTCACATATATTAACTCAAACTGGATGTACAACAATATAAGGAAATAAATATCAATACGAAGAAATATACATAAATGGATTCGAAGGTGGCCCCCCCTCCAAAGCTCTGTTAAACTAGAATTTAAAAGCTCAACTGAAAATGCAAGAACAATTTGTATTATCTGAATCGAAGGTTACATCATATTTGTATCTATTTTTCTCTATATGTCCCTTCCCTCATCCCAAAGAGGCCATTTTATACATATATTCAATGGAGGAATGGATAATATTAGTCCCCCAACTCAAGAATTCGTTTGATACAAATTATGGATTTTACAAAACTGGTCGTAGTCCTAATTCTGGAAAGATTACATCTGTTCGTCCACATTTTTATCCATATAGTTTAATAAATTCCACAAATTGTTTATGTATAAGGGTAAATGACCATATTTTTGAAGTGGGTTTCAAACGGTTTCAACAAATTCCTCATGGATTGCTCAGAAATCAATCCCAAATTTTGCTTCCTTATTATTATATATAACCCCAAGTAATTCATTATTATATATAACCTCTTAAACTTGTATTTAAAAATGAAAAATTAAAATGAAATAATGACAATATTATACCTTGTTATGAATCTCCATGGAACAACCTTAAACCCTATGCAAATGATGTCTAAGTAACGATACATAGGAGAAAATTCATATAAAAGACTTAAATTCTAAGTCTGATGTATAGATAAAACATGGAAAAAATAGAGGGCCATCATCTCCCCCACACCAAAGATCTTGCATGTCCCAATGCAAGAAAACAAAATTGATATGCAAAATTGATATCCCACTCAGAACCCTGGGGCATTAACCAACAACTGCACCTGTGGAGAAGAAGGAACTGGTTTTCGTTTGTTGTTCTTGATTTCTTTGAACTGTTGTTCCATTTTCTTCAATTTTTTTCTCAAACTCCTGTTGGATCTTGTCATGTAATCAACTAACTTCTGCAATGAAATAACTTTAGCTTTGAGAATCCCATTCTCCTTCTTAAGATGTCAAGTAAGGAGAGCATACTCCTGAAATTCTCTGATTAATTGAATATTTATCTTCTGAAAGTAATTATTTGCAGACAATTCAGAAGGAATGATGGAAGGATTCTGAATTGGAGTTGTAGGAGTAGGTGTACGCAAATGATCAACAACATAATGTTCAGGTAATGAAGATTTATTGGCAAAGTGTAACGGAAACAGAGGGGTTGAAGAGACACGCTAGGGTGTACAACCTATTTATGATTGATGGGTTAACAATTATTGATTCATGATTAGACAAATGGAAGATAATTAAGTGATTTAAAGTTTAATACAAGGCGCAATATATAATAAAGGCATATCGAATTTAGGACAATGTTTTGATAAGATACTATATACCTTCATCCCTTAACTCATAAGCTAACTATAACATATGAAAAATAACTTAAATGAGGTAATAAAAATATAAGTGAAAAATTATACTCCAAACTTTTAAATATGTGAGGCCTTATAGTTAAAATATTTTTGACACAAAAGTTTGAGCTGCCTGAAGATCTGAAATATTCCATCACCCAATAAAAGACTTTGAATTGGAAACTGACCGAATAACTGAGTACCAAAATGATGTTAACAACTGAATAATTTGTATATTTTCTTTAGGCACTTAAATACTTGTTGTAGATAACCAAACTTAATACCTTCTCCTTGACACTTTTCATACCAAATTGGAATTAATTACAGATCATTGTCCAAATCAGAGATTTGGACATTGATCATAAGAATAAATTTAATTTTCTTTTTTCTTTGGTATAAATGTACAGCTGGTAACAGGAATAATCAATTTATACATAACCAAATCTAACTTCTGTTAAACATTAATATAGGTGTGGATGAATGATATTTGTAAAACAGACTTTGAATTTTATCAGATTCAACAATTATTAAATGATCCATAGTTACTTTTACCTATGTATTCTCTCAATCCAATACCTCATCCAGTACATCTGTTGATAAGATGCCAAAATATCCCCAAATTATTGTTATTTCCATTAGTAAGATATTGAGTATAAAGTACATATATCCCCTTGTCATGTCTTAAACAGAAAGATAATTGATCAATAACTGAAATCTCAATTAAAAAAACTTCAAAAGAAATCCAATTCTTATTGACATAATTCAAATGAAGATTTATTTCCCCTTTTTATACATAAATCCTATCATGGATCAACATGATTTTCTTGGTCAAGAGTCTCTCCTACTAAAATTCGTAAAAAATCTAGTCAAAATGGTTCAGCTTTACACAAGAATGTGCAAGTGATAAAGATAAGGTTCTAGTCAAGTTCATTGAATCATTAATCATGTGGACACTCTGGAGGAAAAATCCTCCTATATAGTAAGGATTCAAAAGCAAAGAATCAAATTACCTTAAGGAGACTATCCACTGGCTGTTAGATAAATAATATTAAATTTAATTTTATTCTAACACATGTTTTAGCTCTTACAAGAGTACCTTGTTCATACAAACAAGTATAATTAAAACATGATAAGAGATACTAAAGTCAGAACGCATTGCTAGCAAGCCTATTCAGAACTCCGGTGGGGTAACTATAATATCTAAGAAATTTCTTCCTCGGGAAGAATGCCCCATTGCCAACAGACTTGTTCAGTACCTTGATGGATTTTCCTAGTCATACCATAGGTCAGTACCCGCTTCCGGTAGACCTGTTCGGTATCCTAGCGGGTTAACCTCTTACATCCTTTTTCCTTTAGAGGCTGTTATCCCAAATTCACCTTATAGATAGGATTTCTACATTGCTTATGCAAAGGTGAGATGGGGGGGCTACTCTAAAAACCTTTTTCAGGAGAAGAATGGTATTGGGTTGAAATAGTTTTCTAGAACAATGCTTGTAAAGGTTTGATTGTGTGAATGATTAACTCTCGTAATGATGCTAATTCAATGGAAAGGTTATAGTTATATGTATTAGGGATCCAATAGATAAGAACCAAAATATTCTTTAATCTCAATAGTCATCTTCCTATGGGTTTATTGTGGTGTCTTTAGAAAAATAATTCAAATCCCTTAGCAGCTACTACTTGTAAAATTACTTAGTCAAGTGTAAAACCAAATCAAAACATTCTAGTATACTTATGGTTTCATAAGTTAGACATCTTGAGGCAATACTAGCTGATACAAAATCTGTATAAACAGAGGAACACTGATCTGAAAACAAAAGGTATCCAGATATATGACAAAAGATATTTCTTTACAACAGGAAATTAACAACCCCAGTACAACTAATAAACATATTTTAAATTTCTTTTAGAAGTTTTATTATATTGGAAAAGTTTCATCATTTTCATAAAGTATTAAAAGAAATAGCATAACTTCTCTTTTTTAAATGTTCTGGGTTGTTCCTAAAAAATAGAAAATACCAACTCCAAATCATATTGGTGAGTCAAACTATGAATGAATTCCTGCTTGGACATAGGTTTATGATATATCTTCAGCATGTTCATAATCAATTGTTTTCATTAATAAAACAGTCACAATTTCATATTACCCCGTGGTATTTTCTTTTTTAATAGGTTCTGAGCTGATGTGATAATAAATCTCCCAAAAGTTTGGATTGGAGAGAAAGTATAAATTATGTTTAAAGATCTTAGTTTTTTTATTGCAAAAAAAGAAAAATAATGAAGTTGCATTAATTTCTAAACTAAACATGCAACTTTTTATTTATATACAAATTTTCCTATTCTACCTAAGAAGAAAGAAAAAATTTCTAATCAAGTATATGAACTCTTCCAATGTAACCAAGTGAAAAATATACCTTTATCCATGTATGAAAAAATTGTTGCAGTGATTACCTGGGTATGGAGAACCAACATACTTACTTGCTTATGTAACAGAAGGTGTTAAGGGAGGGAATGGTGTTGTGGTCTAGTTACTTCTTGGAACCATCTTTCAATGTAAGCCCGGTACTCTCCTTCATCCATCATGTCATGTAGATCCCCTTCTCCTAATTGATTGATTTCAAAAGTACATAGAGGATCTGCTGAGAACTACTCAATTTCGGGCTTCTCTCCTTCATATGTAGTCCCCAATGTGTCAGCATCTTCTGAAGTCTTACAAAGAAAATAATTTAGTAGCTATTGGGAATTTGGTTCATCAGTCATGCCAGGAGAGGTTTATAAACTCTTAATTGTTGTCCAAATGTGTTCTACCTGATAAGAATAATTTCCAACCGCCGCTAGGATTTGAGAAAGTTGTCCCAAATTGATGGTCACCTCTGAATCCATTTTGTTGGTTGTTTTGTTCCTGTCTCGCATAAGGATTAGTCTTTGGGATTATTTCATCACCCCATTTTAAAATTTGTTTTCAAATGATTCTAATCAAAACTACCTACCACTAAAAACATATTTGCATAACTCAAACACACTTATCTTACATATTTGCGTGAAATTAAATTGCAGAAAGTAAACACACTCAAACTTACAGAAATAATACTTGCATAAAATTAAATTGCAGGAAAGTAAAATACCTAAAATTGCAGAAAGAAAAACACACATTTGCATAAAAATAAATCAAACATGTGAAAAAAAATGTGAGAAAGGAACAACAAGGATTTGGGGCAACCCACTAAAGTGGATGAATCTGGCTCTTACACCACGAAAATACCATAGTGAATTCATCTTTGCATCTTATCATTTTCCCCTCTCCCTTGTTGTGTAATGTAAAGGAAACCTATATACCCCTATCTACCTAGACTTCACCCCTTTATCACCTCCCCAACAACAACGCCAAAAATGTCAGACAAAATATATAACGAATTAATTCGCCTTCAATTTAATTAGAGACCAAGGTAGGTAAAATTTGATTTTCTACACTGTATGTGTGTGGTAAGATAATCTAGGGCTAGGTTCCTATGATAATCGATAACAATCAACTTTTATTAATGGAAAAATAAATTCACAATTCATGAATCTAACTATTCACTCAATCCATACATAAGGACAAATGTTGAAATCTGATATAAAGAAATATTCATTTACCAAATAAAATTCTAATCATACTAATTCAAACTAGCTACAATATGCAAATAGAAATCAAAGGGAAAAGAATTCAATCAAAAGCAGATCTAATGCAAATAACTACAATATTTAAAGGAATAAGCGTATCTATGACTTGTTAATCTGATCGAAACAATTCCAAGATAGAGTTGAGTTGTTAATAAAGAAAATCATGAAAAATATAAATGTTTCAGTGAATTTCTTCATATTAATTTCATACTCAAAACATCAAGGGATTTCTTTTGAACCAAAGACCCAATAAGTATAAAAGATATTAACTCTAGGATCTATATTCAACATTACTCTGCTCCCTAAACTAAAATGCGCTGAGAGTAAAGAAAATACTAAGCTTTCTTATTCAAAGATAGATCTACGCACATAAAGATTCTAAAGGTATAAATTTTTTCATAAAAATCTACATCACTTTCAGAATGAGGGTTTGTATTATGTTTTTGTTTACTAGGTTAAGTTTGTCACATCCTGGGAACGAAATAATTGAAGCAATAGATTTCATTATCAATGTCCATCATATAGTAAAGACTGAGTAGTGTGCAATATACTCTTATGTAAATGAAATCTATTTGTGTGCAAATATATGGTTTAACCCTTTACCCTAATCAAATATTCCTACAGTTTTCTATAAAGCTTTAAAAACCTATCTAACTTCGAAATCTGCCATCTACGATTACCTTAAACTAAATCTTACTGTAATAAATCAAAAATTGAAAGTAACTGCAAGCTTATGTAGTTCTAAGAATACACGTTCTTTACAGAAGTTTTCTTCAAAACAATCCTATATATACATTTCCTAATAATGAAATATGAAACAGAAGTAAATTTGTGTATTATTTCTGAAGGTAGAACTGAGATAAACAATTAACAAAACTATTCTAGAAATCGTAAACCAGATGTAAAAGAAGAATTTACAAGATCTGTGCAAGACACATACATGCTAACATATTTTAACTCAAACTGTATGTACAACAATATAAGGAAAGAAAGATATCAATACAAAGAAATATACTAACAGGGATTCAAAGATGGGCCCCCGTCCAAAAGTTTGTTAAACTAGAATTTAAA
This sequence comes from Pseudotsuga menziesii, assembly GCA_001517045.1. Lineage (NCBI taxonomy): Eukaryota > Viridiplantae > Streptophyta > Pinopsida > Pinales > Pinaceae > Pseudotsuga > Pseudotsuga menziesii. The sequence goes on from LPNX011216389.1 coordinate 94,064, forward strand.
AGCTCAACTGAAAAATGCAAGACAGTTTGTATTATTTGAATTGAAAGTTACAACATTTCTGTATCTATTTTTCTCTATATGTCCCTTCCCTCGGCCTAAAGAGGACATTTTATAAATAGATTCAATAGAGGAACGAATAATATCAGTCCCCTAACTGAGCAATTCGTTCAACAAATTATGGATTTTTATACAAAATCGGTCGTAGCCCTAATTCTGGAAATATTACGTCTATCTGTCCAAGTTTTTCTCCATATAGGTTGATAAATTCCACAAACTGTATGAGATAAAGGGTAAATGAACCTATTTTTGAAGTGGGTTTCGAACGATTTCAGTATTTTCCTCGCGGATTGCTCAGAAATCAATCTCGAATTTTGATTCCTAGAGAGATTACGAAAATCACCACTGTTGAATTGCTTGAGATTGTGGCCGCAGCTTCTAGATCAATATGATCCCAATATGGTAACTCATAACCTCCATGAGACACCAAATAAAAAACCCATAAATGCACTTCAATCGAATCTTCCATCGTTTGAGCTGATGTGCCTCTGTTCGGCTGGTGCCATATTAGGTGTCGGATTAGGTACAGGATTGGGTACCGGATTGGTGGAAGAAATCTGCAAGATAACCAAAGAGATAAACCCCAAGTAATTCATTATTAGATATAATCTCTTAAACTTGTATTTAAAAATTAACAATTAAAATAAAATAATGACAATATTATACCTTGTTATGAATATCCATGGAACAACCTTAAAACCTATGCAAATGATGTCTAAGTAACGATACATAGGAGAAAATTCCTATAAAAGAATTAAATTCCAGATCTGATGTATATATAAAACATGGAAAAATAGAGGGTCATCAATCATGTTCATAAGATCCTCAACAAGTTTGTATGCACTATCGATTCTTGACAATACCTGCAACATCTTCTCTTTAGTGACTAAGAGTTGGCTCTCTGTCACACAATGGCACATCACATGGAGAGCCATGCAACTCATATGAGGTCATATCTGCTTCTTTGGACCTTTCATTGTCTTCCTCCATTGGCATGGAACTATATTTAACACTTACATTTCTAATATTAGAATCAAAATATTCTATCTCCATATCATTTGCATCCAAAATGGTTGCTTCCTCATGGTCACACAAAGCAGTATGTCTACTTTACAAATAAGAAATGTTATCATACCTTTGTGATTCAACTTCATCCTCTTCCTGTACTAGATTGATGCAAGCATTTTCTTCCACTATGTTTTCCACAAGTGAACTCGAATCTTCCACCAACGATTTTCTCTGCTCCATATCCTCATGTGATTGGGAAGAGACTGGAATTTCGACCTCATTATCCTCTTGGATTTCACAAGAAAGTTTATTTTTATTTTTATCTTTCTCATTCAATTTAATTGATTCATATTAATTGTTAGCAGGAATATTTCACCTTCTGCGGACAGCAAGGTGTTCCTCTGGTCTGAATGGTTCAGATCCAGAACAAATGAATGAGAAAGGATGAAGACCCTCCCTGGACGCCGTAGATACCTGGAATGTAATACTTCGATATTAAACCTATGTACCTGCAGTCAGATTAAACACACAATCACATCAAAGCTACCAGAACATAATCTACTAATCCATGTCAGTGACTAAGGACCAACAACATTTACATGTGAAATCAAACAACAACAGTAATGTGGGACGGAAATCAGCTTTGCATTAAGATGAAATGGAGAAGTTTACAACCAATTAAGCCTTAGTGTTGACATGCATCTCCATGAAACCAAACACTTTCATCCCCATAAGATCCAACTTTCTCTCTATGCTCTCAAATGGCTTGGGCCAAGTGATCAATCCAACAGTATAACAATACCTTAAGAGTTCTCTCCCTCAACCATGGACATGAGCTTGTATTTATAAGGCTCAATGGATAGGAATGGTTGAGAGATTTGTGGATGAGGTGGCCTCTAAGATCCTAGGATGAGGGATCTCGAGCTCAACTAACCCACAATGATAGGGATAAGAGAGGACATGAGGCTCATGATATAGAAGCCTCGAGAATCCTCTCTTTTTTCCATTTTACCCAGGGTACCAATTTTCTCCTTCAAAGACAGAGTGGTTCAGGTAAGAAACGCTTATGGACTAAGGGCCATAAGTGGTGGCACCGCTTGTGGATAACAAGGGATAGGCGGTGCGAGCAAGGTACCACTCATGGATAAAGTGGAAAGCACGGTGCTGAGAATTTTTGTGAAAGATTGACAAAATGGTATGAGTTTCCACTCCAAGTGCTAGGATTAAGGGAAAATAGGTATGTTAAGAGTCTTATCACATGATGGTGACAGGATTTTGGTATAACAGGATGCCCCCCAAAGCATGAGTCTTAGAGGGATATTAAAAACGAGAGCTTTGAGAGAACAAGTTGTCGCTATGAGGTGAAAATGTCGGCTCAATCGGAGTGTGTTGTCAAGTAGGCATATGTAGTACATCAGTATTTTGACTCATAAACACAAGTAACCAACTCATGGCTACAGACCAATACAAGGCAGATCCATGAGGGGAATAAACAAGCATGGCTACTAGAATACAATGTAGATCCATGTGATAGAGGACTCAAACTTGGACATAGCTACCAGACATACAACGTAGATCTATGTCATACAGACGCAAATTTGAGCATAGCCACGACCATACAAATGTGGATCCATGCTAGGCATACAAAACTCCATCGCAACCTGAGGAAAGCAATGAGCGCTTTAAACCAATACCCAGGGTCTTCATCTCGTCTTCCACAAATTATGATTCTATCCATGTGATTACAATGATCTGAATTCGAAAATGGTAGAAACCACTTGATTACCAGCCAATGATGTGAACCATTAACAAGTGTGAGGGAGATCACCATTAATGTCAATGATTCCAAAGGTACCCTAGTACAATCTACTAAGCGTGAATAGATGTCCTGATGTCGAACACCTAGTCGATTCTATTGATCAAAGGTCAATGATGTGAACCTATGTCGAGAGCGAGAGAATATATCATTAAGGCATACAAATCTCAAGGTACTAGATATTGTTTCTAAGACTATTTCTCGGATAATGAGCTGATGTCGACGGGAAAAGTCTCGTCGAAAGAGGGCCATGATGAGTCCCACATCGACGACACGAAACTCGAAACATAGTTCTAGAATGATGTGGATTTAGTAACCATAAGACAGACTCAAAAATACTGACACAAAGACTGTGTAGACTGCAGAGGTAAAAAATTCTTCAAATCCCCTTTGAACATCGGGAGGCACGACAAAAAGACTTGGCAGCATGACTAGATGGAACAAACACACAATGCGACAGTGGACAATGCATTATTTTGAAAGAATCAAAGGAGTGACATGACTCATGAAAGTGGATCGACGCAGAGATAAGCTAAATACCCAATTGACTGACATGATGTGCAGACAAGTGCCATGTTCAAAGGTAACAACAAACAATTGCCATTTATTTGCAAAATGATTCCCTTCCCATTCCCCCCATCATGATCGATGGGTGCCTATTTTCGGTTTTACAAGTTCAAAGAGGGTAACAAACACTCGATATAGCTTGTCGAAAGACAAGTCTAGACTCATATGTTTTATGAACCTGAGAGAGGAGGGTTTCGTTCCCAAAATGGGTCTCTCAATGTTTAATTTAACGAGTCCAATGAAAGAAAACTCGGTATCATTCATGTTTAGACAGTCTGAACGAATACGGAAGAAGACTCCAAAGGGGTCCTTTTTCGTATGATTTAGTCTCTAAGGCCCAAAAAAGTGTAAAATCATATCTTAGAGAACTCTTCCAGTCATGATTGGCTGGAGTGTTCCTTTTTCGTAAATAGTCCTATCCGAACCGAAAAAGAGATAACCTACCATCGGATAGATGACTCTTCAAATGCTTTAACAAGCGTGAAGAAGACAAGATCACTCGATGATCTTTTCATATTTAAGGAGCCTAAAAAGAGTTTAAAGAGAACTCCATGAGGTTTCTTTACACAATGTCACTTTTTACGAGCCTGGAAAGAATAGGAAATGGACTCGACGATATTTTTCGTGTTTAAGGAGCCTGAAAAAGACATGAAAAGAAGACTCCATTAACCTTTTTCATGTTTGAATCCAGAGCACGAAAAAGTAACAAACTAATCTCAAACCACTTTTCATGTTTTAACCAGAGCACGAAAAATGAAAAGTAAGCTCAACACCATCTTACTATTTTTAATGAGCTCGAAGATTAGTTGAAAGAATGCTCAGGGATTGGTTTCATTTTTACGCAAGCTTGAAACCAATAGGTAAACTTATGATTGAAAAATCCCATTAACATGATATACATAGGTTGGAATCTTGCCCCCAGCATGATTGCTAGCGAAGCTTACCCCTAGCATGTTTGCTAGGGGCTCGACATGCCCCAAATCTTTGTTTCATCTGACGATTCTTCTTCCATACCCAACCTAAAAACTTGGTTACTAATGTGAAAATGTTCACCAAGGGGGTAGGAAGAACGAGAATCAGGAAGGTAAAAAGAAGGTTCAAGTTCTAACACTAAAGGGAAGACTCAAATCAAGGGAAGGGGATCTGTTTCATTTTTACGCAAGCTTAAAATAGAAGGTAACTATGCTTGGAACATGGTTTCATTTTTATGCAAGATTGAAACCAAAAGGTAAACTATGCTTAAGGAGGTCCATTTCATATTTTAACGAGCTTGACATAGAATGGGAACTTTGCTCAAAGGAATCTGTTTCATTTTTTAACGAGCTTGACATGGAATGGGAACTATGCTCACAACATGGTTTCATTTGTATGCAAGATTGAAACCAAAAGGGTAAACTATGCTTAAGGAGTGGTTTTATTTTTTAACGAGCTTGAAACCAAAAGTAAACCATGCTCTCAGAAAGTTCTAATCCAACATGATGTCCAGAGGTTGGTGGGTTGCCCCCTTACATAAGAAGCTAGCAACTTAACTCCAGTATGAAGTCTAGAGGCTGGAGCCATTCCCCCCATTTTACCTATGATGGGAAGAAGCTAACTAGAAGAAGGGGAAGAAACCACAAGAACATGTGACACATTCATGGAAATATGATTACTAGGAGTAATGCAATGGTCAGGTGTAACAAAGGAAAGTTGATCAATGGTCACAATCTTCCCATCCTGGGGAAAATGCATAACTCAAAAGAGTGTGTACATAGCAACCTTCATGACATAAACATAATCCCGTCCAAGGAGAAGATTGAAATATAAAGGACCTTGGACCACCATAACATTAATACAAATAGTTTTCCCTCCTAATGTAATAGGCAAATAAGGAAGGGTCCCTAAAGGTGTAGTAGGTATTCAATTAAAAGCCAATATCTGATCAGTGGCTGGCACGAGCTGAGGAGAACCTAAAGCTTTCCAAGCAGTTGAGGATAGAATACTAACAGAAGACCCTTCATCAACAATAGTACGAAGTATCCGCCTAGCAATAACATTCACAACTATCTAGAAAGGAACACTCGAATGAAGACGAGACTCTATTAGGTTACTCCAGTCAAAGGAAACAACCTCACTACTCAGAGAGGGTTCTATCGAAGCAGACAAAATTTCCTCTTGTCGAGAACAATCAGAATGAAGCATAAAAACTTGAAAGGTTTTGGTTCATTCTCTATTGGAAGAGAAGAACAAGACGAAGAATTGGTCAAAGAGACTACTTCAGTCTTAACACTCTTTGATGAAAGAGCGGGATCGAGTGGAAATGACACCACCTCGACCACTTTAACTTTACTCTCCAAAGGAAGAGTGGGATCAACCACAGATAAACTTACTATCACTTGTTGGAATGACCTATTGATGATCAGTAATATTTTCCAACCAACACGAAGCTTCATCCATGCTTGGACAAAGAAAAGTACGATGCATAGCCTTGCAAATCAAACAAGGATACAAGACTTTATCCTTACAACCTATTACCAATGGGTCACTGGTTGAGGGAGTATCGTCAACATGATGATCAGAGGTTGATGACACAGACGGTTTGTACCTTTTAGACCACTCTTCTTGTACACGGGAGAGACCGGGACACTCCTTAAGAAGGTGGTCCCCCTTGCAAAGATTACAAGGGAACTTGGGTTTTCCGAGTGTTCTCTTAGAACGAGCACCATCAAGAGCAGATGGTTGCTGCTTTTTCTCTTTCTAATCCTTTTTCTTCTTACCCTTCCCTTTCTTGATTCTTATCACCATGACTACTAACCATAGAGCTTTGGTCAAGCGAAGAAGAAGAAAGGGGTGAAACAACAACCGATGAAGAAGGAGTGGGATTAGTTTGAGGTCGATCCTCTCCCAGAGGAGAGGTGACATTTGAGCTATTCGGTGTAACGGGAATTACCAGATTAAATAGCCATATCGGTAATCCTATAGTTAACCCAGGAAGATTTAGAGTGGCAATAAAGGGAGGACTGATACCTTCACTTGGAGGGAATAAAAAAGGTACACCTTGGAGAGGAACCTCTTGAGTGGTAGTCCTAGAAAAGGATGCCATCTCTAAACTCTCTAATAACCCCCTAACTACTATGCACAAGAAAGTACTACTCAAACTAAAAGCAACAAGCAAACACGTGAAAGGAGTGGATAAGAGTCAGGAATCTCACAGAATTGGCCAAAAGGATAACTCATATGGTTTGAGGATTCCTAAAAGGGTCTCCCAATATACGCAAGGTACGTGGGAGCTCAAATCGGTAGTAGTGTTGTCTAATCCATAACCGTTCACAAGGGGCCTTCCTATATACAATTGAGTACGTGAAGTACCTTTAGGTATAACTCAAGGGTACGTGAAAGGTCGTTCGATATACCGACGGTATGTGGAAGAACTACGTGAGGCCCAGGATGTAATGCGGACAAATAATGACAGCTCCTACGCTTAACAACGCCCGAACACGTCTCTACCTTATCACTCAAATTGTTAAAAGTTTTAACCTAGTACTACCGTTAATTTTATCTTGTGCATTTAGGTGGAACCATGGAGTGAAAACTTGAATTTAAAGAAACTGCACACTGATCTATATGATAATGCAAGTTTTCCTCTTCAATGAAATTCTACCTAATAGAGGGAGAGAGATTTACTTTTCCTCCCAAAAATGCACACCCAAATGCAAATGCAATTCTATCTTTTCAAACGAAAAAGGAAATATCAATGCACCCCAAACAATCTTCAAAGCAAATAAGAAAGAGATCTAGAGAACATTAAACATAAATAAACCAAAAAAGTTTCCTATCTTTTCATGCTTGAAAAAGATGCGTAAAAACTTAATGGAAAGATTATTTCACTAATGTCTCCAAACAAAACTAACTCTAATGTACGCAAAGCTGAAAACAAATATTTCTTCTTAATGAAAGTAAGATCTAGAATCTTGAACAATCATGCACAAAACAAGAAGAAAATCGTTCAACAAACTTGCAAATAAAGCAAAAGAGAGAGAAAACTAAAACTTCTCTTTGAAACAGACAAGGAAACGAAGAACCAATCTTCCCTACCAAGCACTGAAAAAATCAGCATGCAAAAGGAAACAAGAATTATCCCAAGCAAAGAAAGACTCAAAACAACATGGATCACTCATGCATTCCAAGTCCAAAACAAACCAAAGCCTACACATGGAAATGAAATGTATATTTCCAATTCCAATGAATAATTTCTACAGAAAAGAGCAAGAGGTTTCAAGCAAAGAAAATAATGCAAAATCCAATGCAAGAAACATAAATTCTCTTTGAATACAGAGGAAATACAACAATCAAAGTGACTGCAGAATATACACTTCATTTTCATCAAAAAGTAAGCCAAAAACACACAAACATGAAAATACAAAGTCTGGAACAGGGCCTACCTGGCACCGCGTAGATGAAGCTGCTGATAGGTGGTTTTGAGGCAGAAATGCTCCTTGCTCACTGGATTCAGGCGGTGGCACCGCGTATGGCTAACAGAACATGTGCGGTTCCCTGTATAAATCCAAACACAAAAGAGAACGAAAGATCAAGTCATAAAAAAGACCAAATCAAGGTAAAGACTGATAGATTGAGAATAAAAAAGAGCATAAAAGGTCGAACTAATTCAAATCTAGAGAGATCTGGAAGTTTCAAACCAAAATTCACTAATTCAGATAGCAGATCTGACTGGAGAGAGTTGGAGAAGGAGCCTGGATTCGGACAAGATTTGAACAACTAAGGAAGTTCAGATCAACTGATACATATATCAATTCCCTAGTGGAGTCACCAGATTTGTTAGCAGGAATATTTCACCTTCTGTGAACAGCAAGGTGTTCCTCTGGTCTGAATGGTTCAGACCCAAAACAAATGAACGACAAAGGATGAAGACCCTCCCTGGATGCCCCGTAGATACCTAGAATGTAATACTTCGACAGTAAACCTGTGCACCAGTAGTCAGATTAAACAAACAAACACATCAAAGCTACCAGAACATAATCTACTAATCCATGTCAGTGACTAAGGAATCCAACAACATTTACATGTGAAATCAAACAACAACAGTAATGTGGGATGGAAATTAGCTTTGCATTAAGATTAAATGGAGAAGTTTACAACCAATTAAGCCTTAGTGTTGACAAGCATCTCCATGAAACCAAACACTTTCATCCTATAAGCTCCAACTTGCTCTCTATGCTCTCAAATGGCTTGGGCCAAGTGATCAATCCAACATCATAACAATACCTTAAGAGTTATCTCCCTCAACCATGGATATGAGCTTGTATTTATAAGGCTCAATGGATAGGAATGGTTGAGAGATTTGTGGATGAGGTGGCCTTTAAGATCCTAGGATGAGGGATCTCAAGCTCAACTGACCCACAATGATAGGGATAAGGGAGGACACGAGGCTCGTGATCTAGAAGCCTCGAGAATCCTCTCTTTTTCCCATTTTACCCAGGGTACCGCTTTTCTCCTTCAATGACAGAGCGATTCAAGTAAGAAATGCTTATGGACTAAGGGCCATAAGCGGTGGCACCACTTGTGTATAACAAGGGATAGGCAATGTGAGCAAGGTACCGCTCATGGATAAAGGGGAAAGCACGGTGCTGAGCATTTTTGTGAAACATTGACAAAATGGTATGAGTTTCCACTCCAAGTGCTGGGATTAAGGGAAAATAGGTATGTTAAGAGTCTTATCACATGATGGTGACAGGATTTTGGTATAACATTATCCTTGGTATCTTTAGGATCAATATCATTGGAATCAATCCTTGAACAAGATCCAAAAAATTTCTTCATGGTTGAAACAATTGCATTTAACAAAGCTTCGCTTCCAATTACCTTTACTTCTTATTTCCTTGGAGTGGTAAACAAACTTGATTTTCTGCTCCTCAATGATTTCTCATCTACATACTTGTGCCAAAATATCTAGCTACAATTAAAATAATGTTTGAAAGAAATGGCCTCACATGTCTCTTCCCTCAAAGAAATATACTCTCGATAATTATGAGGCAAGCTTTTACTTGCTGCTATATTTCTTGCTAAGTCCTATCTTTATATATCATTTGGTGGTTCATCCCATTTTTATTTATTGTACATTTCGTCACAAAAGTAACCATGTTCATCTATGGGCATTTGCAACCTCCCATCAACATAGATCACCTCTTCTTCTTTATACTACTCAAAGCCTTGTTCTTTTGTTATTGGAAAAATCCTCATTATGAAACTTTGAATATGTGATCTGAAATATTATTCGACTAAGAGTTGACTTTCCATGGGAGTAGAGTAAATTTCTCTGATACCATTGTATTGTACATTTTCTGTCATCTTACAAAAATATGGAAAGTCGTGTCTTTTCGGCTTTTGAATTACTTTCCTGCTTTTGGAACAACTTTCTTGCTTTTCTAGCTTTTTTCTAATTTTGGCTTCTTTTACTGATTTTTTCCTCTTTCCTGCTTTCCATTGCTTTGTCCAGTTTCCTTTTATAGATGAAAACTCAGAAAAGCATTCCTTATCTTTTTTGCGTACTCTTGGGCCACCTAGGCAATTATCCACTCATAAACAAATATTAATTAAATAAATATTACAATTAAGAGCATGCATTATCCTTTTATGCTCTAATTAAATTATATAAAATTAACTATAAGCTAAAATTTAATTATCTTCACCCAAGTTAGTTAAAATTTTGGGGAAATGACACATAGAATGCATACCAAAAATATCTTTGCAAAATCATTTATTCTGCAACATCATAATGATAACATCAAAATAACACATGAAATACATAATAAAAACTATATCTACTCTTTATTCAATAGCTAAAACTTTTAACCCTAAATACATAAGATTCCTCCCTTTCCCTTAACAGTAAAGGAAGTTGTGGAACTTTCTCTTCTTGTCTTGTTATTGACCCACAACCCGTACAATGAAAGATATAGGAAAAAAAATGCCCAAGTACATAATGATGCCAATGAACTCTCGAAGCCTCTCAATTATACTATGATTATGGTCCATTGTTATAATAAACTATTCATTGAATCCATATTTCCATGCAATAACCATAACAAACAACACATTAATAAAATAAATACCATTAAGTTGCAAGGATCTCATAAGTAGTGGGGTCATATAGTACCCCTCTTGTAAAATAGGAGCTTAAAGTGCCCATGATTCTTCTAGGGATGATAAAAACTTATTCTTAAAAGGAGGTAATAAATGAAATCATATATTTAATTCAAATGCTTCTAATAGTTACCACCAAGCCATTGGAAAATAAAATTACCCATGATAGTTATACAACTATTAATCCCATTCAGAATGGAGAAAATAAATAATGCATGAAGCCTAAACTTTAAACTATAGATAAACAAGCAGTTGACGTCACTAGTGAGGAGGAGGTTAAGATGGATGGAGGAACAAATGAGATAAAGAATAAGGCCTTGGATGTGGGTTATATTAATAATAATCCTTCAAAGTAGTACACTTATACAAATACCTCTATAAAGTCGTAGGCATGTAGAGAAAACCTACCTGTAATGTAGTTAAGTACTCATCAAAGCTCCATAATATATTTCTACTGGGAAATAAAGAAGATAGAAATAAAGAATATGTACAAGTGAAGAACTTAATCATTTCAAATTTGGAGATATTTTAAAATATGCCTAGAGCAAGGAGAAGAAACTAAATACATGCTTAATCATTATGGAACCACTATTCTTAACAAGGGATTGGTGGCAATATCTATCCCCTTATCTAGCACATATTACTAAATATGGTTCTAAAATTTCAAAGGTTTGAGACAAAATCAGTAGGGTATTGATCTAGATTCAACAAAAATATATAGGTGAGTTGTACACTTGGTTACTTTAAATAGAGAATGAGAAGGAATCGTTCCAAATATTAATATATACTTTGAAGACTTGAATAGATGAGCCCAATCTAGATAATGTATAGTTATAGAATTCCATTTGGAGACATAAGAAATTACATCAGTCAACTATAGAAATATTTTGAATTCATGTGGATAATAATTAGACTTTATCACCATGGACTGTAATGTAATGCTCCGAACATATGTGATGTTGTTAATTGATTTTATTGTGACACTGGGTTCCTGGACTATGGACATTATTATTTACTTATAATTAAATAATATCTCAACATGGACAACAAACGTGATTGGGGGGTATTTGGATTTTGCATGCGAGGGAGTTGGATGAGTTAGGAGTTGTTTCCCTTCCTAACAATATTCTATTTTTCCTAATTTTGATTTTATTGAAATTTAGAGATCCTATTACACCTAATTGATGCTTTGGATGCACCTATGCACCCTAGTAACTCCAGTGAACTAGAGTAACTGTCAGTTAGTCAAAGTAAATTTGGGGTGAATTTGAGTTACCTTGATTTGGTTGGAGTGATTTGGGGAAATTCGAGTTGTATTTAGTTAGTTAGATGGATTTTGAGTCAAATTCGAGCTATCCTCAGTTGATTAGAGTAATTTTGGATCAGTTTGAGTTGTATTCAATGCATGGGACTCAAGCCAGTAAGTGAAATCGAGTTGTCTCCAGTGCATGAGAGGGATTTTGGGGGAGGTTTGAGTCAGCCTTAGTAATTTTGAGTTATCCCTAGTGATTGGGGATGTTTTTTCCAATGGATTCGAGTCATTCTAAGTGAGTTTGATTTGCTCTTTGGAGAACTTGAATAGGTCAGTTAATGGGATAGAGAAGCTCTCAATGATTTAGAGTTGCTCCTTTGTAGTCTTGAGTTAGTCTCTTATGGGGTATTTGAAGGGGTCTAAAAGGTTTCAAATTGTTTTGGAGTCGTTTATTCTTCCATTAGGGAGTTGGATGGTCAATGGGTACAATTTCTCATCCTTCAATTCAAATTCCAGAGAGATGATTCGAATGGTATTATTGCACCTAGTGGCCAAGATTTGTTTTGCAGGGAAGGAGATCATAATTACCGAAACTTGTTCTTTTAGGAGGGGGGGGGATTTATCAAGAGACTCTATTTTGTTCTTTATCTTGTAGGAGAGGGGGACAATCTTGTGCAAGAGATCCTATTGTCAACTTTTTCTTGTGGGAGAGGGGGGTAATCCTAAGAAAGAGAAACCATTGTTAAAGTTTTGTCTTGCGGGAGAGGGGAAAAATACTGAGCAAGAGAAGCTATTGTTTCACTTTGTCTTGTAGGATAGGGGGGAAATCATGTACAAGAGAATTCTAGTTGTTTCAATTGATATTACAGGAGAGGAGGAAAATCCTGTGAAGGAAGCCATATTTTTTGTAGTTTTATCTTTCAGGAGAGGTGGCCATTCTTGAGTATTGCCCTTAGAAGATCAAACTTGAGAGAGATTTCCTTATCAAGTATATCTAAGACCTCAGCTTGGGGATGACCTACTCAACTAGTTTGGTTTGAAAATGTCTAAGGCTGGTAGGAATGTTGTCCTGTTAATGCCAGTTGCACCATAAATACAGATAATAGTTCTTGACTATTATTTAGTATGTTATTATTGTACATGTTCCTATGAAAGCTTATATATCTTATTATAAATGTTGCAATTCGAATTCATGTCCATGAGAATGTCATTTTTATGATTGTTAGATTAGTAATTCATGTTGTGATGTATTATTGGTGCTATTGGAGGGTATTTTATTATGTATTATGATCATTCAAAGATATGGTTTTTGGGAAGACCATATGGTTGTGTATGGTTGTTCCATATCATATCTTCCATGGGGATTATGGTTTAATGAAGAAAAATCTGATATAAAGTAGAGTAATAATTCCTCTTTTTGAGGGAGTGTATAATGTTCATTTACTTGTTGTTTTAAAATTTAAATTCTCATGAATTAGGAAAACTAGTAAGTTTGATATATAGACAAGCCATATGGCCATGTATGGTTATTCTAGATTAGATATTACATGGGGTTAATGGATGATAATTAAATGTTATAAATATGATGAATTATAGTGTCGAAGATTAGTTAAATAAGTGTCGTAATTCTGACCTACTTATATATTAGAAGTTGAATACTATTAGTAACATAGAGATGAAGTTATTATGTGGTTAAATGGTGAAGAGGGGTTTCCCATAGATGTGATGATGAAATAAATTACATGTTAACAGGATTAGTATATCAATTTTATTCATGTGTCATCACATTGCATCACATTTACGTTGGTATATAGACTTTGCATTAGAAGGGTCATCTTCCTTAACTAAGTTAGTATATCTAAATCACTGTTGGAGCTCACTAGTCTGACTCTGGATGTCTAAATTAGTCTACAATCAGTTAACTGATGAGGTAGGTAAAAAAAGTCACCACTCTCCCTGCATGCATGCAAAACTAGAGCTATCCTAACTGAAAGTGATCTAACTAATTGTAACTAGAGGTTAACTCAGCATAATTGCTTACCTACCACAACCAACTGATGTATCTTGTTGGCGGCACTCAAAGTGGGCTCCTATAATGTAGGGATTGGTCTCAAAGGCACATAAACTCATGCATGCACATGCAGTAAGTGGAAGATAACCTATGTGTGTGTCCCCCACACTCTAGTACAATAATATTAACTCCCTAAGTTAGGAAATATTACCAAATATACTATATTGGACAAAGGAGGATTAATTAATCATAACACCCCCCCCCTCCTTAATTTTAACTTTGGAAAACTTGGGCCTTGACAACTAGGCCAAAAGTCACCCATACAATCTAAATGAAATAAAATATTGCATAATAAAATAAGGAAAATGAGTAAAACCTCATGGGAACACCCCCCCCCCCTCAAAATAAGCAGTGAATCAGGAAACAAGATATGCTACTTAAAAGAAAAAGTTTCTCTTTGAGAAAAAACTTATGAAAAAATTGCTACAATTTGCAACTATGTGGAGCAACCATGCAGAATCATGGTTCTTTTGTGCATCAACATCCTGGTACTGTGCATGTGAACCTTTCCATCTTATTCTCATATTCTTAATGTTTCTTTTGTCTCTTCTTTCCGATGGAGGAATGGAATGATCCATTTTGTTTTTCTATGTGCCAAATTGTGGATCATTCGTTATCATCAAGTATCATATTCCTAGAAGTTTGTTACACCACTCTATAGGTAGATAATCTATGTGAGAGAGTGCAACATGTTCATGCTGATACCGGGATCATTTTCTTTTTCTGTCATTTGGATTCCCATCAACATTCATAGCTACTTCAATGAGCTTTTTCAGGCCATTTAGGCTTTGGATTTGGAATAGGAATTGGATATGGATCTAGATCATATTGAGGTACAATCTCAATATCAAGATCATGTTGATCTTACTCCTCATATTCTTAAATTGAAACATTAGAAAACATATCATTATCTACAAATGGAGATGAAATATTTTTTTTACCTTCCCTTTTGAATGGTTGTTGAGGTTGTTCTAGAGTTGAGTATGGAAGAAAGTGTGAGAATTCATATGAATTGGAGGCATGGTTTGAAACACCCTTCAGTATAATATTCCTAGTTGAGATATTTGAGGTCTCCACTAAGTCAATACCAAATACAACTTGCTTTGGCGAGCTAGTAGTGTCATCTAATAAACATATAACAAATTTGCTGCAAGAGAGGGCACATAGAGTACTTTCTTGAACTCTCCATTCTAGATTTTAATAGAACTTCTTCCAACATCTGGGATCTATGAATCATCCCCCATATAAATGATAGGTCCTCCTAAGATATCCATAGTAGTGAAGGATTCCTTGGAGGAAACCATGTGGTTGGATGCTCCTGAATCACTCAGATAGTCCTTTGACTAAGTGAATCCTGCTTTCAAAGCATGGAATCTCTCATATTGTTCAGTTTGCTCTCTAGCTTCAGAAATCTCTCCACCTTGTGGAAGGGAAATATTGTTTTGTTCAAGGAGTGTTGTTAACTGGTCAATGGTATTCTTCATGCACTTACTCTGGATGAAATCCTCTCATACAGTATGGACACTTAGTCTTCTTGAATTTCTTATTTTTCTTGGAACCTAAGGCTCCATCGGAATATTTATGATCCTCCTTTGGCTTCGAATCCGTGTTTTTGGTCTCCTTTCCTTTGTGATTATCTTTTATTTGTGCATTTTTTGAGTCTCCTACAAAGAGTGCTTGATTCTTGGAGGTCTGAATCACTCCCATTTGAACCAATTTATCTTTCTCTTGTATCAAGGACTCAACAAAGGCATCTAGAGAAGGAATATTCCAATTATGAATATAAGTTCTTCTGGAATGGAATGTAGAGACAAAGACTGAGTACTCTAAGCCAATATTGCTTAGTACTGACAACACAAGTTTCTCATCTTTCATCTCTAATATGCATTGTTTGCATTGCAGTACCAGTGCTTTGTACTTTGTAAAGAATTGCTAAATAGTTTTCAAACTGTTGGGATGTAGTGCAATGAGATCATTCTCCAGAATCTGCCCTCAAAGTTGATCTTGTTTTCCAAACAAAGATTCAATATTTTCCTAACCTTCCTTTGGAGTTCTTATTCCCTCAAGATGGAACAAAAGATCTCAGTAGATGTGAGTGCACATGAAGCTGAAGGATTCATCAATACGATTCAAAAATTTCTTCTTCTCAACATACTATTGGGGCTCAATTTCTCTTCCCATTGTCATCCTAAATAGGCCTATATTTCGCAAGGCTACATGCATATCTGCCCTTCAATCAGTGTAATTGAAGGGTGTAAGGATTCGGGGTACAAGAGCTAAAGAAATATCCATATTTGTGTATGTTAATTAGTCGATTCCTCAATAAGATATGTAGATACATGCAAGGAACACTACAAAACCAATTCAATTCGTAATCATATTTCAGTTCAATCCTTTCCACCTTGACATGTGCACTTTCTTAGAGTTCGTCACACCTGCAGAGACTTCTCTGGACAGAATCCAGAGTTAGCAAGGCAAAGATTGCAGGAATTGTGTGGAAACTCAGTTTCTTCTGGTGCACAATGGAGATCGGACAAGACTTGTTTCTGTCCTGAAGAAGGCTCTAATACCATGTTAAATTTGTGAACCATTGATCTACAGGAAAATATGAAATATGTAGGAAAGGAATTATGCAATGGAATAATCAAAGAAAATGTACATTGAATAGGACATTAATGCCACAAATTTCAAATAAATCAGACAAGAATTGCTCAAATAATCATGACATTAATCTGCATTCATTAATCAATAATTAATGATTATACAATAAATAGAATTCAAATCATGGGGATAGGATTTGAATCTACCGGCTCAAGTTGATTGAATAGCTAACTCGGTGTGTCTAAATCACTATCGGAGCTCACTAGTCTAACTTTGTATGTCTAAATCATTCTACAATCAACTAACTGATGAGGTAGGTGGGAAAAAGGTGCCACTCTCCATGCATGCATGAAAAAATTGCACTAGGATAACTGAAAGTGATCTAACTGATTGTAATTGGACGTTAACTCAACATAATTGCTTACCTACCACAACCAACTGATGGAGGTTGTTGGTGGCACTCCGAGTGGGCTCCTATAATGTAGGTATTGGTCTTAGAGGCGCATAAACTCATGCATTCACATGAATTAATTGGAATATAAGATCTATGTGTGTCCCCCACACTCTAGTATAGTAATAATAACTCCCTAAGTTAGGAAATATGACCAAATAGACTATATTGGTCAAAGGCGGATTAATTAATCCTAACATTGTTAAAATGCAATTCAATACATTCATCTTCAAATTTTGTTACCAACAAATATTTGGTTCCTAATCATTTAAGTTGGTTAAATAAAAGCATTCATTCCTAGGTAAAATCATGTAACAAATAGAGGAATTAATTCAATGAAAAGTCAACTCTTTTCGAAAGTAAATGTAGGTACATATCTTGTTAGAATTTGACAACAGTAAAACCAAGATCACTAGAAGAATATCAAAGAAAAAAAACAAAACAAATAGTGGAGCTCATTTATCCATCGTGATCCAGATCATCTCCCAACCATAGACAAAATAATGTCACCCCCAATATTTCCCTTCCAAGAGAGATAAATTCTTCAGAGATATATGCACATCCATATGATAGTATCTAAACCCAATAAATAAGAGAAAGCCTTCTCCAAATATGGGAAAACCCCAGAAAATAGTGTATTATAGTGTATTATGATAGTGAAATTATCTAGCAGAGGGTAACTTGTATTACATTGTTCAAGTTGTAGTATGTCAAATGAGAGGAGGCGCCCCCTTATTTATATTGTTTTTGAGTGACTTTTAACAGGGGCTGAATTGTCTTATACACTGGGGCTGACTTGTCAATTAATAATAATAAATTACATTTTATTATTATTATTTTTTTCTGGACCCAATTTTGTTTTTCTTTCATGGAAAACCTATGAGGATGATCCTCACGCAACTACTACAACAACACTCCCTCTTAGACATGGAGGCATCATTGGCATCATCAACTGAAATGGATCTGGATATCATCGGTACATAATGGCTATCTTGAACATCTCTATACACATGGAATTAATCCCAATGCAATCTCTGTTTTTCAATAATTTCCTATCAATATTCATGCATTATTTCAATCCACTTCTTCGAAGAACATGCACTAGCTCCACATCTTGTGCATCTTCTCAACCCAAATCATTGGGGAATCATGCACCATGCTTTAGCTCAGCCCAGGTCATCGGGGAACATGCATGTAATCAACATGCATAAACATAGTCCAAATATCTCACTAGAACTACCATTGCTAGTGAATATTCACCACATCATGGGATACAACCTCCTCATAACATCCATAAGGACAAAAATCATAGAGGGCTCACAAGGGAAATAGATGTATCTGATACTTTCATCATATATGTATGGGCTACAACCCATAACTCTCCCAACCATATAGATTTCTAATTTTATACAATAACCAACCCTATTTCATGTTGGGTGTACCACTATAGGTCCAATCCTTTTTCATACTGCATGTAGCTCTTAGCAGTGACAATTGTTGGCAGGGGTTTGGGGTAAGTTGCACAGCATCATGGATGTTGCACCAACTCTAAAGACACTGCGCAAGACAAAGACAGTGCGTAGGGTGGAAGATTGGACTACTTTTGAATATTTTCTGTCACTTTTTGTATTTTTTACCATATTTTGTGGATATCAGTCATTAGTTGGTAGAATTAGTTAGGATTTAGTTAGAAGTGGAACATGAATATAAAGGTGCAAGCCTATAAATAGAATAAGAATTGTGAATGTAAGGATCTATCAAGGAGAGTGCAACTATTGCTTATTATCATCAAGTGATGGGTAAGAACTAAGAGCTCAAGGCTCAGTTGAATTGTTGTATGTTTGAATCTGTGGTTGATTGCACAGAAGCTAATATGATGAGAAAGATGTTGATCTGAACTTTTGTCACTTTTTATCTTTTTGTCTTTTTGTTCCCGCAATCTTATGGTGAATGTACGCAACATGGATCTATGATGTTCAATGCTTATGAATGATGTTATCTGTTAAGATTTATTTGCGCAATTAGCATGGTTATTCCTGTGATAAATGAATGATGCAATTTGAATAAGGATGTGAATGACTAGATTGGATAGATAGACAAATGAAGTGTTGATTCCCATAGTCCTCTTCTTTTATATGGAAACTTGGTTTCATCAGCCCTCCCTTGAACATCTCGGGTGAGACTTCATCCACTATATGGGTGTTGTTGGACAGGGTAAAACCTGTCTAGGCGATGCTCAGGGAGATCATAGCGAGTTGAGTGTCGACAGAGTGGGAACCCCTGTCGACTGGGTTTTCTTGGTTGTATTTGCACCAACACCAATCCTTTTTCATACTAGATGCAAATCACATACCTTTTTCATACTAGATATGAAGACAAGTTCATACAAAACCAACACTGTGACTATTACCGCATCCACAGGATGAGTCTCATATAGTCACACATAGTCCTTGAAAACCTTAACTATCACCTCATTTCTAAGATGAGTATTTGATATTCATCGGAGCTCTTGACTATGTTTCTACTCATGCGGGCATACATATTCATGCATCATGACTAACTATCATCAGAGTTATGTATAACATAACTTACAAGTGTCGGAGCCAGGTATTCCTGCATGACTTACCCAATGAGATACATAGCCATGTACCATGACTAACTAGAATTGAATCTATGTATTACATAAATTACTAGTGTCAAATCCAAGTATCACTGCATGGGTAAGAGGTGTCCACCTAGAAATCAGGAGTTCATACAGAATCATTGTCATATTTCATATGTGTGTCCACACAAAAACTCTCACCCACAAATGTTTACCTGGAACTTAGGTGTTCCTAGAATCACCAACATAGTTAATAGGTGTAGAATCACTTGTCCCTGGATGTGTACCTAGAACTCAGGTGTACATAATCACTGCCATTGTTCATAGGTTTTCACATTTGGACTACATAGGCCTTCCAGCAGAGCCAACCCTGTTTCATGTTGGATATGAAAACCACATATGTATTAGGGTAGATCCAACCCTATTTCATTTTGGATATGAAGACAATAAGTATTATACAAACCAGTGTTCACCAATGTGCACCATACTTTCCATCCTTTTCAGGATATCCAGGATATCTCCCTGTTCACTCTCAGAGTGATCGGGAGAATGCATGAATCATTTTTTGGCCTCTTCATCCCATATTAGGATGTTTGAAATATCTCCTCACTTATTTCAAAGTATTCGGGAGAATGCATTGGAGTCTCCATCCCATCTCAGGATGTCTG
Organism: Pseudotsuga menziesii; assembly: GCA_001517045.1. Lineage (NCBI taxonomy): Eukaryota > Viridiplantae > Streptophyta > Pinopsida > Pinales > Pinaceae > Pseudotsuga > Pseudotsuga menziesii. The sequence continues at coordinate 114,297 of LPNX011216389.1, forward strand.
AGAGATCTCCTCACTCCTTACAGAGTGATTGGGATAATGCACGATATATGTATAATAATCCTTCCCTCTTAGCGAGGGATATAATCATGGAACCAATATCCACAATCCATAATAGAGTGTTGGGGATAAAATTCAACCTTCCCTCTTACAGAGGGATTCAATCATGGGACCAATATCCTCAATCCCTCTTAGAGTGATCATGAGAAAATTCTGAAATAACAATAAGGGAGTCAACATAAAACTAACATCCCCACTTCTTTGCGGATTTGTGGTCCCATCCTAAACCTACACACATTTCAACTAGCATAGGGATCAAATATATCAGGGTAAACACTAATGTACTACCCTATTCTATATATAAAATGAAAATACATAATAAATCATATCACCAAAATTATGTACCTAAGAGAGAGCATCAATAGGATAGTTTCCCCACCCCATCTCAAGGTGTCTAGGAATCCTCCCTCTATACTAGAGCGTTCTACTCCCTCTGCATCTGAGCATCCTACTCCCTTTATGGGGAGTCCATGGATACAATGCAAGTATCCATCTTGGTGATGACCAAGGTACGTCAAGATTCCTTCAATAATCTTTTCTAAATGAAGGAAGCAATTCCATCAGTGTATTTACAATAACCGCTTTCCATAATCATGTAAGAGACGAACATCTATATCAGAGAGATCAACATTTGTAGAATCCTCCCGCTTCCAATCACCAAATCTCTACATTATATCATTTGGGCATGTGGGTCATGTTTTCATGTATGTACTTGGCCCTTAACTTTCTCCTATAATGACTTCTACTTAACTATTTCAACCAGAAGTCATCCTTCTTTCTGGGATGAGAGTCATGCTTCTAGAGGCTTTATGCTTCCAATCCATCTGCATATCAATGGGATCATTTTTCCTTCAAACCAAGTTTTATCATCCTCTTCTTGTAGGCCATCACATTCCCTCCAAGTCAAATCTCGTCAAATGGTTAACAACATTACATAATCAAATTTATTCAATGTAATAACAATAGCTCATCCAGGTTTGTATACATATTTTAGCCAATGCTTCAACGCAACATAAACATGGGTATTATTTGGATGCTAATGGTCTCCATTATAACATACCATCAAGTGTGTGCATTGCTCTAATTATGTTAGAAGGAGAATTCATCTAAGAGGAGTCCATGAAATGTTTTGTAGCATTACGGGATAAATCATACACATACTACATGAGCCTATTATCAATAAAAGAACCATATTACATGCTCAACAACTTCTAGAAATCTAGATCCGCATAAAACATATTCAAATCAAAAGAATAAAAATGGACCAGAAACCCTAGTAGGAGCTAGGTCACGGACGAAGTATGGAAGCTTGAAAAACTGGATCCATAGGTGGATGCTCCCTACTGAGACGAGTTGGAGAAAGGAAAAATTGGTCCAAATATGTGGACAAAACAACAGGAATTTGGAATCCCTAGGTATTGACCCCGACATTATTCGGTCAAAAATTGAAATTTTATTGATAAAAAATTGGCCTCCACATAAAGATTCACCCTATAAGGGAGAGATGATCTATGTTTCTTTTGGGACAATATAAGGTGGGAAACACTCCAAAACATGGATCCCTAGATTTCATAAATGACTTCTTCTAGCACCGCTATGATACCATGTTAGAATTTGGCAACTATAAAACCAAGATCACTAGAAGAATATCAAAGCACACAAAAAAGAGTGGAGCTCGTTTATCCATAATGATCCAAGATTGTCTCCCACCCATAGACAAAATAATGTCACCCCAAGCTCACCCTTCCAAGAGAGATAAATCATTTAAAGATAGATGTTCATCTAGATAATATTAGCATAAGCCCAAGAAATAAGAGAAAACCTTATCCAAAGATGGATAAACCCCATTAAAAAAGAAAAATCCTCTTTATAGTAGTAGTGAACTTCTCTAGCAGAGACAAACTTGTGCTACAATTCTCAAGTTGCATTGAGTCAAATGAGAGGAGGCGCCCTCTATTTATATTTTTCTCATTGACTTTTAACTGGAGTTGACATTTCTTATACACTATGGGCGACTTATCAATTAATAATAATAAATTACATTTTATTATTATTATTATTATTATTTATTTCTAGTCCAATTTTTTTTCCAGAGTTGACCTATGAGGATGATCCTCACACAGCTACTACAACAACATATCTATCATGTTTAAATACTCAAAGCTCAATTAAGATTCATGATAAGAAAACGTACAATGCAATTACAACAATTTGTTTGTTGTATAAATACTATGTTCTTGTGTACACTTTGGATATTTAGAGCTTAGATTAAGAGGAATCATACAACTACAGGAAAATAACACTCCACACAATGCTATTCAAATATGATATAACAACACTTCAATCTGTGGATATCAAATCAAATTCTCCTACTATAGGAAATAAATATTGTAAAGAAAACTACATAATAACTATTACTTAAAATAACAAATTATATAAGGAAAATAACAATGGCATTACTTTGAGTGAAAGGGGTCCCTCATTTACTCAAAATTAAGCCACAAATTCTTACTTAATTACTCAACCAATCAACATATCACATAGGAAGAAACCAATTTTACATTCCAATCTGAGAAGAGAATGAAGTATCAACACTACCAGCCTGAGTTCCTACTATTCCTTCTATTTCCCATCATCTCCCATCATCTTGTATTTGACTCATCATTGAATATGTTTTTATAGTGTTTCAATCCAAATACAATGATCATCTTAGAGTTGTTTAATTCTCGTCTCATGGATCTCTAATTAATTACATTCTTTAAATTAAAATTAAGATATATGCACATATTGAAACTAAATTTGTCATAAAACATGTCAATTTTGGTAATCATAAGATAAAAATAAGTTCTAGTCTAAGAATCCATGAAAAAATTGGAAAATTGCTTAATAAAAACATTGATTAATTACTTGCTAAAACCTATTATAGTATATATCTTACATGTGGTAAATATGATAGAAAAGGATACAAAATGAGGAAGTGAGGTAGGTGAAAGAGGGTCATTTGGTATTGCAAAATGTGAAAAATCAAATCCCAAAAAAATTCCACATGGTAGTACCATAAATACATACCCCAAATGAACATTACATGTATAGAAAACAATGAATAAAACATGGCACCCAAATGAACATCATATGTACATAAAACAATGAATAATATATGGCAAACTAAATACAATATTATAACTATGTTTATGACATACATATAGATTAATTTAGTGTCACATGGGAATAAAAGTGAGTTTAAACAATACAATCTTGTAGAAACATGGAAGATAACCTTTGCACACACGTGGAAACCAACTTCACAATGTGTATCCTATTAGTTTAAATTTCCCAATTATATACATCTATCTGAGTCATATGTGGCAATACGGATGGGATTGAGGAACTTTCCAAAGAAATGTGGCACCAAGTCTCACATGGTTCACCTCAATGACAACATTATAAGTTTTCAAAGTCTCCCCTTACTTCCCTTCTCTCTTTTTTTTAGGTTAAATTCTCTCCCCTACTATAACCTCAATAGCCTAAATAGCCACACGCTAAGAACATGAAGAGCCTAAGACACTAAATATTATTAATATCACTAGTGGAAACCTACCACACCAATGGTATAGGACATGTTTTAAGACTAAAGATACATACATATGCCCTAATATACATTCATTTAGGTGTAATTCCCCACTAGTAAGCCCCTATGATGTGTAATGTTGTTATTTGATTATTATAGTGGCGCTAGGTTCCTGGACTATGGACTATGGAAATTATTATTATTATTTTATTATTATTATACTTATCTATAACTAAATAATGGCTCAACATGGAAAACAACGTCATTGGTGGCTATTCGGTTCCACATGTGAAGGGTTTGGGGTTAGGATTTGTGGCTCCCCCTAACAATACTCTAGTCTTCCTATTTTTGATGTTATTGGACCATGGTGGACCTATTTTTTCTAATTAATGTTTTGCATACACCCATGCAAACATGTACTCATGTATCCATGCACCATGAACCATGAACCATGCACCCATTTTCACATGCATCCATGCACCATGCACCCATGCACCCTAATACACAAGTGAATTGGAGTAGTTGTCAGTCAGTTAGAGTTAGTCTAGTTAATTGGGAGTTGTCCTTAGTTAATTAGTGTCTAAAGTCAGTGGTTTTCAGCTAATGAGATGAATTTGAGTCACCCTCAATTAATTTGAGCATTTTTAGGTCAATTTTAATTACACTGGGTGCATAGAAATGAATTTAAGAAAAATCGAGTCAATAGGTCAAATTTGAGATACGTTCATGAAAGGGGAGTAATTTATGGGTAATTTGAGTCAATTATGGTGAGTTTGAGTTAGTGTTGACAAATTTGAGTTATCTAGTGATTGGGAGTTTGTTTTTAAGTGTTTTAGAGTCAGTCTCAATATATTCAAGTTACTCTTTGGATAGATTGAATAGGTTAGTCAATAGTTTTGAGGAGCATTGAGTGATTGATATTTGTTTCTTAGTGGTCTATAGTCAATCTCTTTAAGGAAATTCGAATTAGTCTAACAGGATTTGATTGCTTAGGAGGTCATTCATTCTTTCATAGTTGATTTTATTTATCAGTGCAGAGATTGGACCTGACAAGAATATGAATTCCAAAGGAGAGTTTTGCATGATACTGTGCACACATTTTACACCAATTTTCTCACAGGGAATGGAGATTGTGTGAAAATAGTTTAGTGATACAATGGAGAGACTTTTCTCCCTTCAATTCGAATACTTGAGGAGAGGGATTTGAATTACTTCTATTCTATTTCATTCATTGAGGAAAGATGAGTTCTTCATTCCATTATTGTTGGGGGTTGGGTAACCTTGGGATATTGGGAGCCCATGTATGCTCTGTTGTGTGTGTGAACTATGTCCTTGGAGCACAAAAATATTGGTCATGTTTGGAGTAATCTTGATTGATGTAACAAATATAAATAATAAAAATATAATAATCATTAGTATTAGGTTATTGGACGTGTCTCCTCAAACATGGATTCCAAAGCCATATATATGGTGGATACCATTTGTAATTGATAATTTATCTATATATAAACTATCAATTATTCTTACATTATTTAAGAATATTTACTCATGAACTTGGAACCAGATTCAGTCCCTAACATTGGTATCATAGCCAAATCAACTCCTCACACACTTCTTCCATATTCATCCTCTTTCCACTACCACTCCAATCCTACTCACACCTCCCTTAATCATGCGACTTTGCCTCAACCCCCTTACGCCCAACCCTCCATACTCCCATTTTTCCATTCATCGCGATCTCCTACCTATGCATCATCCATCCCTCTGTGCTAATGCTCCCTACTATTTCCCCCATTGTTGGTCTCTCCATGCATTCCTCCTTTCCATTGATCCATGTGCCTTAACACCCACCCACTCCTCCCGCGGTCAGTCCTCACATCTCTCATCCCCACCACGCCCTATCCATCCATTCGGGACACCTCAAGTCCACAACCCCACATAATTCCATCTCCTACCCCAAATCCCCATCCTCGTTAATCCATATTCCTCTCCCTCCTCACCATTTCATGTACATTCCATCCCTCCTCCGACCGGCTCATACATGCGCACAACCACTAGCCACCATCTGCACTAGCTAGTCACACTCTCCTACAACCCTGTTCTCCCTCTTGTTGCACAATCCTCCCTAAGCTACCTTCCACCAATCCACCACTCCTCTACCCTTTCCCTCATCCTCTCCCCCATCATCACCATTGTCGCCCCTCCTTCCTGCCCTCCTTCATGCAAACCCTAGAAAAAATAAAACAACAAAAAAATAGATATCAAAGAAAATAATAATATTAATATTAATAGTAATATTACATTAATATTATTATAATATTATACAATATATGTATATATTTGTTTTTTAATTGTCATTCAACCCCCCCCCCCCCAATGTAAGCCAAATTAGCGTCCACATATTCACTGTCTCACACCAAGTCAAAAACCATGGCAGAGTTACGAGACCAAATCGATAAATTGGAGAAAGACTTCAATGACCGTATCACCAAGAACCAAGAAAATTTGAGAGAGGAAATGAAAATTAGCAATGCAAAGATGAAGAAATATGGAAGTGATGACTAATGTGTCGCATGGTTAAATAAGGTTGAGTAATACTTTGATATATACAACATTATGACATATGAAGAGAAAGTGAAGTGTGTGCATATACACTTGCACAGACATAGCTACAATTGGTACATATGGTGGAAGGGAGACAACTTTTCATATACTTGGAAATTATTCAAAAATGATTTTCTTAAAAATTTTCAAGGAATCACTGAGGATGAACTATTTTCAAAACTTACCAGGTTACAACAGAAAGAAAGTGTCGATGAATTCACACATTAGTGGGAATCCATTGCCACATGATTGTTTGGGTTATCAGGAAAACAATGAATTGAAACTTATTTAGGAGGCCTAAAACCAAATATACAAAGAGAGTTAAAGATGCATGACATACCAAATGTCTAAGTAGAAAGACATAAAGCTAAATAAGCAGAACTCAAATTAGAAGGAATACCAAAAGCAAGAATTGACATAAATCATTTCACAGGGTATTCACTTAGTGAAACCATGTCATAGTGCCTTCATTCATGGGATATTAAAGAATACCCCTAATTTGACTAGATATTGATAATTACTTACAAAAATTATTTTGTTGATCCCCCCTCCCAATACATATTTCCAAGTAAAAAAACCTTCTTTTTACAATATATTCCTTATTTTTACTAGAAACCCCTTTTTATACCCCCCAATACCTATAAAACCCCCATACCCTATTCACCGCCCCCCAATACCTACAATATATTGACCTTATTTTTCACAATTAAAAACCCCCTTTATGAATGAATGTGATAAGATATTGCTCAACAAGGTGAATCCCCCATGAATCATTTACAAGAAAAAAGAGGTAGAATGTAGATATTGTGGAGACCATTAGTCATTAGTGCAATAGCTCCTAATCATGTGGCTATGAAGTTGAAGCTGATTCAAAAACATCCACCAGTCGCTATGACAATGACAGAAGAAAGAAAAAGAATAATTGTTTTCGATGTGGTGAAGATTGGATTCGAGGCCATAAATTCATAACCAATCATATAGAACACTGCAAAATCATATACAAGAAAGAAGTACAAGTATCAACCGAAGAAGATACATCCGATTCTGATGACGACACAAGATCATCTGAACTTTGAATAACGGCCATTACTTGTGTTCAACAAACTTGTAAGGAAGAATATATGGTGACAATTAAGAATGTTAACATCCAACAAAAGGAAATCCAATCACTCACAAAGAAATATATCCTACCTCATTTGAGAAGTCGCGACAACTATAAAGATGACTAACTCCTATTTTGAGTAACATAATTAAGGAAGTTAGGGCCAAAGAGATTACAACTTACTAGGACAATTAAGAATAAGGACATCACAATTTTGGTTGATTATGGAAGTACCCATAATTTGATTGATATCAACAAGGTAAATGAACTTAATCTTTTTGTGTTCCCTGCAAAAGGACTTAAAGCCTCAACCATCGTTGATCGACATGTTGGAGAAGTGGGAAAATTTCATAAGGTTTAATTACATATGCAAAACTTACACCTACATCTCAATTGTATTGCCTTGCCACTCAAGTAGGAATGTTATTAGGTGTCGACTGGTTATCAACGTTAGGGACTTACTCTACCAACCTACAAAACAATACCTGGAATTTAAATGAAAATGAAATAAGTACCGACTGTATGGAACGAGAATTTATCCACCCAAGAAGAAATAATCACAACATAGAAAGGATCAAGAACATGCCAATAGAAAAGAGATTAGTCCAAGCTCCAAAGTTAAAGGCACTATCAACAGACCCATCTTTGAGGACAATTATTTCCTTAAAGGGGAAGGAAATGTAACAAATGTAAATAATAACTAATAGTTAGTATTAGGTTATTGGATGTGTCTCCTAAAACATGGGTTCCCACACCATATATAATGGTCAATACCAATTGTAATTGATCATCTATTTATCTATCATTTATAAATTATTCTTATATTATTTCTCAAGTGGATTTGCTCGTTGAACTTGAAACTAGATCTAGTCTTTGACAATTGACTTTGGTATAGTTCCTTTGTTTCCACCACTTTTATTTATCCTTACCCTACACATAAATTCAGATGGTGAATGGAAATGTCCCAAGGACCCTAGGAGGTGAATGGATTACCATTTCACCTGGTAGTGGGGGATGAGTAAGTGTGTGGAGAGGGGGAAAACCCTATGGAATAAATGTGTGTGTTTTTGTCACTCAGGTTGTGGGCCCGCGTTTTATCCTTATAAATTGAGTTAGAATATTTTGTTACTGTGTGAATTCCAATACCTCAGCTCAAGGGTGACCTACACAAGTAGATTGACTTGACAGTGTCAAAGGATGGGAGGAAAGTTGTCGATCTAATTCCAATTGTGGCCTTATAGAAGATAAGTATCTATGTTATTTACACTCTTTATGTGTGTTGTTATTAATTTTCCCATGGAGTTTGATATATATATTTCATTGTATGTTTTTAATTTGTATATATATTCTCATGATGAATGGCTAACCCACTGTTGTTAAATTGGAATCTCACGGAAGAGGTATGTTGATGTATTAGGCTAGCGGTTTGTAGCTAGTTCATTTATGGAATTTATGATTATTAGGAGGTCTAATTTTTAGAACATCCCATACACCACCCATATGGTTTTATATGGTTGTTTTGTATTGGATCATCCATGCGATTTATGGCTGATATTCAATGTGGAAAAATATGATCTAAAGTAGTGTTAAAGTTCTGCTAATTGAGGTAGTATAGATAGTTGATTTAATGTTTGTTTTAGAAGGCTAATTGATTATGAAATATAAATAATTATAGGTATGATATTTGGACAGCCCATATGGTTTTATATAGTTGTAACGTATCAGGTCTCACATGGGTTTATAGAGTGGTAACTTCATGCATTAGATATGATATACATTAGTGTATAAATATGCTTCAAGGAAAGGTAGTAATGTTGATTTTACTGTGATGTTAGAATCTAGTCTTTTCTGGAATTATGTTCATGGAATGGACTGATATTTAGAGAAGACCATATGGACATGTATGGATGTACTAGGCTATATCCAAGGGGGGATTGGAAGTTTGAATTTATTGCTATAAGATGTGCTATGTTTAGGATTTTAAACTCTATCTCCTTAGAACGTTGAAATGTTGAATGTTTACTATCGTAAATGGAGTTCTGTGAAAAAATCTAAGTCTAATTGATTTATATGATTATATGGATACAAGTGGATTCCCATATGTGTCATTAAATTTATTCAACATGTGAAGAGGTTCTGGTATGAATTTATTCTTGTGTCATAACACTACATTGCATGTACAATGGAGAACTAGGTTGCATTGGAAGTGTAATATTCCTTAATAGTTGAATGTTTTAGAAGTTTTAGTTTGTTTAGAATGTTAGCATGACCTTAAACAGTCTTATTCTATTGTTCTTAGCTTAGATTCATCCATCCCATTTGTTAAACATCCCAGTCACCTGACCTCAATGTTATGTCCCAAGGTTGGGTACATTACAAGTGGTATCATAGCTTAGCATACAACCCTACGAATGTTTGGACCTTTCCATGGAATTCTGATGTTGTGTTTATGTAATTTAATTATTTTTTATATGATATGAAAGAGGTTGATGATGTCCTAACAATTTTTTTATGGCCAACACAATGCAACCCCTGTACTTGTTGAAATAGATATGTCGACAGGGGTTCACTCTCTATCAACACCCTTAACTCAACAATCTCCCTGAGAATCATCCTAGACATGTTTTACCCTGCCCAACAACACCTGCGAAGTAGATGAAGTCTCACTAAGATGTTCGAGGGAGAACTGTCAAAACCATTTTACGCAGTAAGAAGGAGGGTTTGTGCATCTATTGTCTAACTATCGCAACACTACTTAAAAATCCAGACAAAGTTTTACTTTCACAAATTCAAACCAGATCACATCAACATCTTCAGATCACAGCAAGATAATTACTCGTAAACAAATCGATCACCATAACATGATTTAAAACACAGAAACATCACATCATTCATACATAATAGTCATACTGCAGTATTGGTTCATTCATATTTCATCATTTAACACAAGAAAAACAGAAAGAGATAAAACACAATATTCCCATCAACTTCTGTCATGTCATATTACTTCCGCATCAAAACCAGGGTCTCAAAACATCTTCACAGTTACGACAAAATGGAATTTAGTCTTTTGTAGATCACAATTCAGCATTCATCCTAAGATCTCATAGCATAAGAATCAGAATGTTTTCCAAAAATATGTCCCAAGATTGATCATCTCAACATTACATTCCTATCTCTATTTATAGTCTTGCGCCTTTTACAAAATGGTCCACTTAGATCAAATTCCTAACTAACTTGGACCAAAACTACAAAACTATGACCAATTCCTACAAAATTATGACCAAGCCGACTCTTTGTCGACTTTCTTTCCTTGCACGCCATATTTATCCTTGCACATCATCTTCAACCTTGTGCATCACCCTTGGTGTTGCATAGCTTATCTTCATCAAAACCTCCTACCAACAATACTTGTACTTGTACAACTAGGGTGTGATTCCTAAACACAAAAGATTAAACCCTAAACAAGAAGAAAACACTAAAGAGATTAAAGATCAGTTTATTGTAAGTTTTAAAATTGACTAATGTGGCATATTACTGCTCAATAAATTGATTGGTGAGAACTATGCATTTCATATCTAATGTTCAGTAGATTGATTATTCTATGCATTTTCACTTTGCATTGTCTCTTTTACTAACCAGTAATATGATTGGTCGATGTTTTTCCATGGTGCATTGCCTCCTTACTGTTCAGTGACTTGATTGGTCTGTGCTTGTCCATTATGCATTGCGTCGCTACTGTATATTGAATTAATTGGTAAATGATTAAGCATTGTGCATGGCATAATTACTGATGGCTAATTGCAAGTATTATCCCTAAAAATTGTTTGTTGGGCATGCATAGGAATTATGTATGAATGTGCATGCATAGTATATTGAGTAATTCAGTAATGATGGGGCAAAGCCCTAATCCCTATACATAGATTTCATTCACATGTTAGGATGATCCTGAAGGATCTGCTTGAGTATGCATTGAATTATTTAATATCGAAATACTTATTTTGGTATGATTGATTTACGGGTATGTTAGTGTATATGCAGAGCTTTGGGGAATATTGCCTCCTTTTGTTAATGTTTTACCTAAAGAAAATGTGTCCCCAACCTCACAATTTTTGGATTATTTCGTTTTTTAATTTTTTATGGATATGTATTATAAAATATATATTTATAATATATGGTATGTTTATATACATTTGAGCGTATGGAATATTATGGTATTACAGTATGTGTGTGTGTGTGTGTGTACACACACACACACATAGAGAGAGAGAGAGAGAGTATATAATGTGTACATAGTGTATGTGTTGTAGTGTGTTTATCAATGTAGGTATATACCATAATGTGCATTTATTATATGAAATAATTAGTAGTATTATGTGTATGTGATGTTGTGTATATACTATATGTATAAGTGTGCATGTATGTAATATAGTAAGTAAGTGTACATGGGTATATATGTAGTATATGTGTATTATAATGTATTTAGAATTGATGATGTAAGAATATGTAATCAGGGTGGTGAGTTGTTTATATAAGGTATCATATGATAGGAGTGATATAATATAGAAGTACCTACGTGTATATAGTATGATTGTGGTATATGTATGGTATGAGTGTTGTATAACTAAGTAATTACATTATTGTAGAATATTAGAAGATTTTAGTGGTAGGAAGTTTAGTTATAGGATGTGAGCATGTATTTACCTTGGTTGATAGTATAAGTTACATGATGAGGATTAGATGGGGATGCTATGGATTTATGTACAATATTTCTACTAATGTAGTATGTTTGCAGGCAAGACGTATAATTGTGTATGTATAGAGTGTTTACATAAGTACAATATTAGTAGTGTTTGTGTGATGTTATTGATTGTATATATGTATTATTAATATATAGGATATGATGATAATGGTATGGTATGATTTAATGAGGAATTATTCGATGTATATGGTATCATATGTGATGAATATTAGACTTTGTTGTATTTGGTTTCTCTCATTTGTTATGCCTAATATGTTCTGATTGATGTATCTTGATTTATGTATTCTGATTGATATGTTATGATTGATGTTTATATGGTCAGATTATGCATGTATGGTTTTCATTAGTTGATATTGGTGTATGATTGATATATGATATTTTCTACCTTTCGTTAGAGAGTATCTTTATGATCTTGTTAGAGAAGTATCTATAGAACCTTTGCCACCTTTGTTAGAAAGTATATTTATGATCTTGCTAGAGAAGTAACTATATAATATTTTTATAGTTTGTTAGAAATTATCTTGTAATCCTTTTTGAAAGGAATCCTTGTAGATTATCATCGTATTATTTTGTGCATATTGTTGTAAAAGTATATTGATAGTACCCCATGTGTCTTGGTAGAGTATGTATATACTAAAATTCATGAACCTTTCATACGTTTCAAGTAACTTAGAGTATGTACATAACACATGATTGAATTGGAATTGAATTGATTAGAATGTGTATAGAGCAGATGCATTCCCAATGTTGACTCCATGTACCTTTGATGTACTTAATGTATCATAGGTGAAGTAGAGCGAAATGGATTGAGTAAGAATTTATTTCATGTTGTGATTTCATGTACCATGGGATTATTTGATGTGATGAATTAGATATTATCTTATTAAAGATGTGTTGTATTTATTTTATTGAACAATATATTCATGTTTTCTACTAACCATGTGTTTTCGCAATGTCATGAAAGAATCCTTGTTGAAAATGTATTTCTATCATGTATCATCTGTTTTTATACCTGATGTTAATCATGTGAGTGATTGAAATATGATTTTCAAGCGGTTGTATATTTTTTGAACTTTGAAGACCTTGCAATAAGGTTTGAATACCCCATGATGGATATTGAAGATTGACCCTTTCTTCCATGAGTCCACACTACTAATCCTATTTCTCCCATAGGCAGTGGAGACATACAGGTAAGTAGGTGGTAGTGAGAAGTATTGTGGTTAGAAATATTGTTGGGCTCGGGACATAAGGGAAGAATTCATGTAGAATTATGCCTAAGTAGGAAAGAAGAGGGTAAAGAAGAAGAAGAAGGAGCTATGACAGAAGAAACAACATCAAAGAAGAATAGAAGTATGCTGCAACAGAAGAGGGGAGATAAGGAGAAAGGTAAAGAGAAGGAGTGGGATGAGGAAGATGCGCTAGTTTTGTAAGCTACGATGGAAGGAAAAAGCAAGAGATGAGATGACATGGAAGAATATTCATAGAAGCACGCGTGCATATAAGGTAACGATCAGAAAGTGACAGTAAGGCATAACGTTGTGAAAGCAACAACCCTTAGTGATTGTGGGTATGAGCTCGATAGAGCCTTTTTTGTCATGTATTGCTAGAATAGGAAAGACAAACTGTTCGCTAAAGATAGTAAGTCGGCTCGGATAACCATTAGAGGAATTTTGGGGTCTAAAATGGGCCTCCTAAGGAAAATAATAAAATAATATTGATTAATTTTGGAGGAAGAAAGAAAAAAACTACTTTTTGTGTTCGTATTTTCGACATATCTCCCTGTGTTTTTACTCAAATTTCAATCGGGAGAGCTCGTTGGATGCGGAATTTGATTCCACATCCAACGCGTACCCACACTGCATACTTTTGACGGACCCCACTACCCCAAAAATAAGAAATACCTGAAAAAATGTGATGATGATGTCATCATCACATTTTTTCAAGTATTTCTTGTTTTTGGGGTAGCGCAGTCCGTCAAAAGTATGCAGTGTGGGTACACGTTGGATGTGGAATCAAATTCCGCATCCAACGAGCTCTTCTGATCGAAATTTGAGTAAAAACACAATGAGATATGTCGAAAATACGAACAAAAAAAGTAGTTTTTTTTAATGACAAATATGTCAATTCAACCATTATGGTTGACTTATTTTATTGAAATTCTATTGGTTCTTGAATTCCAACTCACAAAAACTTATTTTGGCATGTTTTCTTGTAAGGCCCATTTTAGACCCCAAATTTCCTCTAATGAACTGAAGTTGAGTCTGTTAGAGTCTGTGTCAAGTCAGTATTGAGTCTGTAATGAGAATGTATGGGAGTTATATCGAGTCTGTAACAAGGCTATAAAAAGGATAAACCCAAGTTGTAAATGGGTTATCCCGTTAGCTAGTTCTTGCTTAGATAATTTTGAGCTGATTAGAGGATACAACGGTTTTAAGCGTTAAGACTCTTGGGAAAGATGTTGGAGCTAGACTAGAGATAGATAGTTTTGGTTAATGACTCTGGATTACCAAGTGCATCAGTGTACTGGTTCTGCAGCTGAGTGCACAGACAAGTAGAGAAGATTGAGTCGATCTAAGTTGTGTGCGGATCCCTAAGTAGGGGTAGAGTAGAGTGATAAATATAGAGAAGATCAGAGAGCATGAGAGGGAGGATAAGTCTGTCGAGCTAGAAGAGAAGATCCTGAACAAATTCTATAGCTTTATCTACAGACAAAATGTGCATCTATTTCCTCATGCCAATGCCAGATGAAGAGCACCTTGTGGTTTTTTCCCATATGAGTTTCCACATTACATGTTCTGTGCATGTGTGAATGTTGAGTAGCTTAGACAAGTGCATGTTTACTATGTTTAATGATTGATTGGTCATTGTTCTTTAAAGGGATAATAGTATGAATGTTTTATTTGAGTAATGAATATGTCTGTGATGTCTGTTCATTGTGCATATGCATAAGATTACATAAAGAAGGGAAAATCATACTTCTGTGTTGACATATAACATGCAAAACACCAACCCAATTTCCCGGTCTTTGTTGGAAACCTTAACGTAGAGCCAAGGACTTAAAATACCCTCCCACAAAAACTGTGAAAATATGGTTCTAGAAGTTAACCATAGAACTGAGATATCTTGGGTGAGACGACATCTGTGTCGCAGGTGCTGCCGGCTGGGCTCTGCTTTGTCGGGCTGATATCTTGCGCTTTGTTTTGCTAACCAAAATGGGGGTTGAACCTAGGTCACAAGGAGAAAATCCAACAAATGGTTCCGTTGTTGGGACCTTAAAGTGTTGTTGTGAGGGATATGTTCTGGTGCCCTATGAATTAACTGGAGATCCAAGACTAGGTGGATTTCAAAGAGCTAGAGTTTGCACGAGAAGAAAGCAAAGGAACATGGTGAAACCCAATAGACTATTTGTGTTGGTACATCTATTCATACATTAATAAGAGTTTATTTTCTAATTTCC
Source organism: Pseudotsuga menziesii (assembly GCA_001517045.1). NCBI lineage: Eukaryota > Viridiplantae > Streptophyta > Pinopsida > Pinales > Pinaceae > Pseudotsuga > Pseudotsuga menziesii. The sequence goes on from LPNX011216389.1 coordinate 129,847, forward strand.
CTTTCATCTTGTATGAGTGGTTGTCTAAGTTGGAAACCCAGAAAAAAAGAATTTTCAAGGAGGAGAACCGACAAAGTGGACTTCATTCTTGATTGAGCGGCTGAAAATAATCAACAACCTTATATCAAGGGATGTGAACTTCTGGGTAGACAGTATCATAAAAGGATATATCCTTGAGTTCCTTGTTGATACAATAACCTCATACAGTGAGGCCAAGGAAAAAAATTCAAGTACCACGCAGGCAATATCTCTCTTCTTTGAAGACATGGATAAAAATGCTTATATGTGAAAAAGGAATTCTACAAATGATAGATTGAATAAAAAAGGGTGGCTATGCCTCAGCAGAACCCTAGAGTGATATGTTCCCAGGAGAAAGTGGGACTGAACTAGAACTCGGCTTTTTGAGAAGCGTAAGAAGATTCAGGTCTGGAAAAAGATGAAAAACTATGTTCAGACGAGGCAGTTGCAACACAGAGCAAGAAGAAGAAGGATACAAGTTTACTTCATACCTAGACGAAGGCTTGTACAATGAGGAAGAGGAGTACTAGCCAATATCAGAAGGAGATGAAGAGTCGAAGGAGTCAACTGAAGCTCCGGAACAAGAAAGTGTACACAACTCGCCTACAGTACCAAGGGTAATATCGCGAGACTTGTCTCCAAGTATTTTTGTAAATACAAGTAGTACTACCACTGTAAATAGCAGAAAAGGAAGTCCGACTTGTCCACATTTTGTTCATATTGTACCAGCACTCAATAAAGTACCGATCAATCCAATGGTTGGAACTAACATTAAGCTCCCAATATTCAATGGGAACGGGTTGGAAGAACCAGAACAACACTGGTTTTTGTGTGACATCGTCTGGGCTATATGACATATCTAGGATGAGAACATCAAGGAAGCATAGATGATCACAACACTACAAGGTCGTGCGCTAGAATGGTATATGAATTTTTTCGTAGTACCAATGGGAGTGGTCCCAAAGACACTCAATGAGATTCGACTCGGGTTGATTAGAATTTAAAAAACTGAAGTTCGAATCACAATGCATCACTAAGATCAAGGATATTAAGAAGCTAACGACATAATATGTTTGGGATTTTGACCAAAGATTTAAGACATTAATGGCCAAGTTGAGTTTCCAAATGTCAGATATGAAACACAAGGAATGGTTCATTGCTTCCTTTTTTCCACACATCCGAACGTCATTGATGCAACATAAGCTCGTGTCGCAGATAGAGGCTCTAGAGATAGAAATGAAGTTAGAAGCCTCACCAATTGGAGACACTGGCTCAAGAATGATGCAAATTCAGTCGTAGCTGGCCAATATTACAGTGCCACTCTAGGATAACAAAAGAGGCAAGAAAATTCAGGAGGAACTATGGTGTACAAGGTGCAGAACAAATGGAAACCATAAAGATAATTTCCTGGTGCTGATGAACTATATTGTAGCAGGTGCATTGAACCCATTAAACACCCAAGGAATGCCTTGGTGTAGAGTATGCCAGACTAGAGGTCACAAGTCTGAGGAATGTATATACTTGCAGAAGATTGTAAGTGCACCTACTAGTCAGTATTGTAAATTTTAAAGATCAATAGGTCATGAAGAAGAGGACTGCAAAGCACTTTAGCTGCTCTAAGAGAAAATGATGGATACCTACCTAATGAAGAATGATGAACAAATGCAAGCTAAATGAATGCAGTCTCGGTATCATCCTGTGGAGTTTCAACAATAACAATATCCTCAACTGCAATACTAGCCAAACCAATATCCTCAACAACAACAATACCCTCTGCAAATGGGGGGTGGTAACTTTAGAGGTCAAGGACAAAAACAAGGAGGAGGATTTGGTCGAGGAAGAGGCCAAGTTGTATGTTATAATTGCGGAAATCCAGGACACTTTGCCCGATATTATTAAATTCCTATGAAAAAATGTTAGCATATTGTAAGGCATTTGATCACACTATCGAACAGTGTCCGCAACTTATTGCGAAATGGCAGGCTAGAAATTTCGTTAACCCCAACCCGGTGCAGAATCTGAATCCAAACCCCAATTTGAATAGTTAAATGATTTATACCAAACCAAGACAACTCAACCTTGTTGTAGTCACAAGAGGAGGTGTTGCAACGGGATCAAACCAAAATACCCTGCAAGGACATCTGCATGTGCAACCTATGACACAAAATAAAGCTCCGCTAGATGTCCAACAAGAGAAGGAAGTCTTCTTGGAGGATCGAAAAGACTTCATTAATACCAATCAGCCATCAAAATCTAGACAAGTGAGAGCTATGCCCAAAAGATTTGAACAACTAATCAAAAGGCCACCCACTAAAAAGGTTAGTAATATCAAGGAATTTTTCAAAATTTGTTTGGCACTAATCCATGACAAAGATGTTGTCGTAGAGTTGACAACACTCATAGAAGACAATACAGAAGAGCTGCGCCCTGAAAACAGATTCAATCAAATCATAAGCAAATGAAAGACGGATCAATAATTGTGAATGACTGCATAGATAGGAGATTATGATATGGACTATATCATACTCGACTTGGGATCAGATGTCAATATATTGACAAGACAAACATAGGAAAGCATGAACAAGCCGCGACTGGATTGGTCTCTTTTTCAGCTAAGCCTTGTGAACCAATTGAAGGTGATACCAATTGGTAGACTATCCCAAGTACCCGTGGAAGTCGAAGGCTTGAAAACATATGTCGACTTCGAGATCATTGAAATTGTCAATGACACAAACCCCTATCCTACGCTTATAGGGATTGATTGGGAAATAAACAACCAAACTATCATAAACTTCAAGAAAGGATCGTGTATTTCCAACATTCTAAAATAAGAGTGGTTGCTCCCATTGATCCCCTTGAAAAGAAGCGATATGTCGAGCCTATACATAGCGAAGGGAAAGAGAATTATCTAGACCAGTTGCATAACATTATGTCTTCAAAGGAATATTATATTATCCCACAGCCGATGGAAACTTGACTTGGCGCAGTGTAAGCTCGTGCATGTTTGACTCAAGGAAATCCCTAGAAAATTGGCAGAATGGGCTGCATGAAGTCTCCATGCCCAGGTGTGCAAGAATTACAAAAGTTGTTCGAAGGGTAGTAGCTGAAGCAAGTGAACTTCCTACATATGAAGGATTGCCTAACTTTGCATCCTTCTTGGAATAATTCGAAGAAAAGGTCATAAAATCACAACGACTTCCCGCTCTGGGCTATGTGCTAAAAGCTACGCCCGCTAGATGGTGGGATACACATAAACAATATCTCTGAATGGTCGCAATGTAGAAGACTAATGGAGATCATATTTGGAGAAGAAGTCAGATATGCTAATAAAAGATATGCAGGATTGACAGATCTTGGAAAATATATTGAACACGGTCGCATAGCTTGGAAAGCATATCCGCGACAGGAATGGGTTCAGCAATTCATCCACACCTTGGAAATGGTGCCAAGAGGTTGGTACACCTCAGAGGAGATGTGATGAGGAACCATTGAGTGGGAAAGTTTAACTCCATACATTTGAATTTACAAGCGAACATCCAATAGTTGATGCTGCATTACATGTAACAAAGGAGAATATCTTTGAAGAGATACCCATTGCGGACACAAACTTCCATCAATGTAGTATGAATATACACAACTGGATGGAGTGTTACAATATCATGGGAGAACCCAATGATGATGACCCATCAGAGATAAATATACCCGAGTCACAAGGTATACGTACAGTAGAGGGAGCTACTATAACCAGTGATCAGTTTCTAACACCCATCAAGATTAAGAGAGTAAATATTGGTTCAACTGAAAACCCGAAGTTTTCCAATATTGGAAATTATTGGGATGATGAGACCGTGGGAAATATCACTGACTTATTACATGAGTTTTAGGACCTGTTCCCTACAAATTTTTTTGAAATGAAATGAATATTTGGAGATCTTGGTGAGATGAAGATACCATTGAGGCCTTATGCAAAACCGATCAAGCATTGACCGCACCTACTAAACCCACATTATAAGGAGAAATTTAAAGTGGAACTTGATCGAATGTTAGAAGCGGGACTGATAGAATCGGAATGGATCAGCCCAATTTTGGTACAAGACAAGAAGACTTCAGGTGAATTCATAATTTGTGTTGATCTACGGAAACTAAACTATGCCTGCCTGCATGATCCATTTCCAACTCCATTCAGGGATGAAGTATTGGAAAATGTTGGAGGGCAAGAGATGTATTCATTTACATATGGATTCGTGGGTTATCATCGAGTCAAAATTGCCAAAGAAGACCACTACAAGACTACCTTTGCAACAGAATGGGGATGCTACCAATACCCGATAATGCCCTTTGGACTCAAGAATGCGCTTGCAATGTTATCCAGAATTGTAGTTGTTGCCTTTAAAGAATACATACATAAATTTCTAGAAGTATGTTTTGATGATTGTACAATTTTTGGTCTCATAAAAGATCACATAGAAAGTCTTAGAATGATGTTGGAATGATGTCGTCAATACCAAATTTCCCTCAATTTGAGGAAGTGTAATTTTTGTTTGCCTTTTGAGGATCTGTTAGGTCATGTGGTCTGTCATGATGGTATTTTGGTTGATCCAGCTAACATCGCCATCATCCTGGACATACCACCACCTACCACCGTTAAACAATTACGAGCAACGCTAGGGCATACGGGATACTACTGAAAGTTCATCAAAGGATATGCACAAGTGACTGCCCCGATGGGGAAATTGTTGAAAAAAGATACTAAGTTCCAGTGGACGGATGAATGCCAAGAGAGTCTGGATAAGTTGAAAAGAAAAATGGACACTGCACCTATACTAATATTTCCAAATTGGAAAAAATAATTCTATGTTCATGTGGACGCATCCTCCATAGCGCTTAGAGTGGTCCTGACACAACTAGGAGAAGGAGATATTGATCACCCCATTGCTTTTGCTAGCAGGAAACTATCAACTGCAGAAAATAATTACACTACAACAGAGTGAGAAGGCCTTGCGATGGTTTATGGATTGCAAAAATTCAGACATTACTTGTTGGGGGGACATTTTAAAATGTACACTGATCATTTTGCGTTGAAATATTTGGTTAACAAGCCAGTGTTGGGGGGAAATATTTGTCGGTGGATCCTCCTCTTCCACGAATTTGATTTTGAGATTATTGTCAAACCAGGACGATTAAACTTGGGACTAGAACACTTATCCAGAATAGAGAGTGGAGATGAACCTACCAATCTGGAGGACAACCTCTTGGCTGCACAGCTATTTGCAGTAACCTTGATAACCAATATGCGGATATCATATAGTTCCTAACTACGGGTTTTGTACTGGCTGAGTTTACAATAGCACAAAAGAAGCAGTTAGTAACACAAGCGGTAGATTTCCAATTGATTGTTGGCCACCTCTACAAATTGGGCCCCGATGAAATACTGTGACGTTGTTTTTGAACATGAGTGACCTATTATTTTAACTAAAGCACATGCTAGTGTTATATGAGGACACTATGCAAGAAATGCGACGGTATGCAAGATACTACAAGCCAAACTATGGTGGCCTACCATCATATGCTAATGCTAGAGATTATTACCGCAGTTGTGACGCTTGTCAACAAACGGGGAAGCCATCCAGAAAAGATGAGATTCATTTAGTTCCACAAATTACACTATAGGAATTTGATAAATGGGTTGTTGATTTTGTAGGTCCTATTAGTCCAGTAGGAAAGCGCACAGGAGTTAGATACATTATTACTGTGATGAATTACCTGACTCAATGGGCAGAGGCTCTACCTGTCAAGGATTATACTGCAGCGAGGGTAGCGAAGTTTTTGTTCGAGAATGTGGTGACAAGGTTTGGATGCCCCAAGATATTGATTAGTGATCAAGGTATGCATTTTGTTAATCAGTTGATCGAAGAACTAATGGATGAATTTCAAATACAGCATAGAAGAACAACTCCATATCACTCATAGGTGAATGGAGCGGTTGAAGCATTTAACAAGATTCTGGAAAATGTGCTCAGGAAGGTCTACAACATAAGAAGGGATGACTAGGACCAGAAAATTTCTGCGGTCCTATGGGCGTATCGCACAACATGTAAGAAGTTAACATGCCAAACATTGTTCATATTAGTGTATGGACAAGAGGTTGTCATGCCTTTGGAATACATTGTACCAAGTTTAAGAGTGGCGACCATTATAGAAATGACTGATGTTGATGTTGCCGAAGAAAGATTACTTCAATTAATCAAGTTGGAAGAAGAACGTTTCATTGCAGGATGTTGGTGAAAATATATGCTAATTAATTCCAACTTAAATTGTCAACCCAGGGAGGTAGCTTGTGAGATGAGTTGAACCTAAACTAATGTTGATAAACACTTCAATTGTAAAACTAAACTATGAGCTATGAATATAAATTCTTTATTCCTATGTTAAATTGCAAAGTGTGTGCTAACCTATAGACTAATCTTAAACTACAAACCAATCACTAATTTCAACTACTAACCAATTTTAAATATCAACTCTACATTATAATGAACTAAATCAAATAATAACTCTTAAACGTTTATAAATGAAAAGCGTATTTAAATGCAATTACAAACTAATTTTGTAAATCCACTTTCAAATTAATTAAAAACACCTACCTAATTATGTGATAAAACACTAATTCATTTTCTCCCTATTTATTATTAATCAACATAATCTTCAAAACATGAAGTATCTATACTATTTGGAATCATACAAGAAACCTATGAACTATCAAATAAAATTTACAACAAAATTCAGATATATTACTTACTTTGAAAACTTAGTTTTAATTATAGTTTTAATTATTAAATAGTATGTTTTGGAATAAATCATATTTACAAAATTAAATAAAACTTAATTTAACTAAATAAAATAAATTCTATTTATAAATCTTAAACAAATTCTAATTATAAATTCAAATTTTAACTTTAAATATCTAAACAAACAAACTTTAATTTTAAATTTTAAATAACAACATATTTTAAATTAAAATAACTAAACTCAAAATACAAATTGCAAACCAACTAATCTAAATTACAATCAAAGTTAAAATTACAAACTAAACTCAAAATACAAAGTGCAAACCAACTAATCTAAATTACAATCGAAGTTAAAATTACAAACTAAAAACAAATAATGTCAAATCAAAACATAAATCTCAAATACATGAAAAAACGAAACACAGAAATTCCTATTAAAGACGTAAAACTCTATTGTGCAACTATAGACCATGAAAACCTTAAAATTTCACTTCAAAACTATGAATGATCAACTGGTCAAAGTTTTAGTATGGATTGAACATTAAATTTATATAGAGCTTTGAATTTTTATAAAAATGCGAAGCTGTCATACATTTGAATGTCGAATCCAAGGTCGAGTTTCTTTTATTAGTCCATGCCCCTGGGCTAGCAAGGACTATAGTATTTGGCTTGCTGTTTTTTTCATTAAAACGCATGGAACTTGAAACATTTAAGCTTAAGTTTCATCTTCCATCGTTTAAGTTTCATTTTTCACCATTTTATTCAATCAATGACAATGACCGCTATTTTTTCTACCAATGAACAACTTCTACCTCTTGTTTGGCCTCATCCTGAGGCAAGGTCATTGTTTTTCTATGGGTTTTCCAAGAGTTGGTTGTAAAACACCATATAACTAAATCAAGAAGAGACTAATGCTAGTTTGCTAGCATTTCATATTTATAAAATGTAGTTCTTGTATATCAAGTTCACTTCCTCTCACACTTCGTCGTTTGCATGCACGCACATGTCTTAGTCTTGGTACCATGTGTCTCTATCTGCATTTGGCAGGCTAGATAGATAGGCCAGGTGATCAATGTGTTTGTGTGGTTCTGTGAGCTAGAGCTAGGTGTCGTTGATCATTGTGTTGATCATTGTGATTGTATAGTTCTCTACGTGCTCATCTATTAAGAAATCATGGGCACCAAGATTATAAAGAAATAGAAAAAACTAAACAAGTAATTTTATTAATTGGAGAGTGCAACTTTCATATTGAAGTCAACACTTATTTATCTCATTACAATATATTGAATAACGATTGCATAACTACAATTTATCGCAACCATAACATAACCGTTTACTTACAAACTAATTGTAAGTGTTAATCTTTAACACACCCTCTTAACACTACAATTTAAAAAACTTCACACCCTCTCAACACTAGAATTTAAAAAACTTAAAAAATTTGATTGACATAATAACATAAGATAAAGAACTTCTTCAAATAGTAGATTTCTATTTTCTTCTCTACATATTCAGATTTTTGCAGGTACTCCATCATGCTGTCTCATCACTCTCGTAAAGGTAGAATTCCCGAGTTGGATTCTGGAGTTCCTGGATTCCACCTCCCCGAACTCCTGAATCACAGATCTCCCGAAGTCAAATTACTAGACAATCCACATGTCACATAACCTCAGCAACTAGTGAGGGATCCTTCCCTAAACCACAACTCTCAAATTACTTGGACAACAATCCATATTGAGTTACACTGTATTAACCTCTTCATATTCATATAGTAAAGAAGAAATCTGACTGTTCAGAACAGTAAGTTGTCTTGACTTTGTTGTTATCATCAATTAAAACAACAATCTCTCTTCACATATATGTTGCCTATTGGGAAAAACTATATGTATAGTATATCTTGTAAACAAAACTCAAGTGACGCAAATTAATTTGACAAACTTGTCACAAGAATTTCCACAGCAACTCTAGCGTGCTTAATGATATATTGTTGGAGCAGGGTCCCGCAGCTACAGAAGAAGCTGCTAGTTTTGGCGGAAAGATATAGCATTGGCGGAAAGAAGACAAGGCAGAGCTATGACGCCGTAGCACGTTTCCAGCTGGAGAGCAGAGCCGAAAACCATGACTTTTGGGATAGAAAAGTCAAGAAGGCAACGGTACCCGAGCGACCGAGAGAAGAAAGTTCAACCACTGAATTGAAGGCAGCTGCGGAAGACAGGAGGGCTCAGCGACCCTCATAAAGAAGTAGGATGCGCAGAACCTGGTCCAAGACACTTGAGTCTTGGCCAACCCATTAGATTCACTTCGGGTGAGACTTCAGATCGCTTCGTGGTCTATCGCCGAAAGGGCCAGTGAGTTTGGGGTGTTGTTGATTAATTATAGTAAACCCGGGTCTGCCCATGCAATCAACAAATGGTTCCGTTGCCAGTTTGAACGACTGGGAGTCAATGTTCTGTTGGCATCCTACGAGAGAAGAGTTTCACCAGTGGCTGGATTCAAACTTACGGGAGTTCGCCAAGAAAGAGAATAGGAGTCCGAGACTGAGCACAGAGGCCTAGTTAGAAAAGCATATTGCTTCAGACATACACGCTATATTCTTTACAACCTACAGAAACGAGCTTTTCGACTGGTTATCCAAGTTGACAGATAGGAACACATTCAAGAAGAAAAGAAACAT
>LPNX011216413.1:0-48030 GCA_001517045.1 Pseudotsuga menziesii
TTCATCAAAGTCTATACCTTTATTTTGTGCAAACCCATTTACAACAAGTCTAGCCTTGTACCGCTTCTTTCCTCCATCTTCTTCCTTCAACCTGTAAACGCATTTATTCTGCAATACCCTTTTTTCTGCAGGCAACTTAACTAGATCCCAAGTCTAGTTTCTTACCAATGAATCCATCTCCTCATCCATGCCTTGCTCCCACTTCTTTCTAGTTTCTACTTGCATTGCTTCTTTAAAGCATTCTGGTTCACCAGAATCAGTCATCAATAAATAATACAGTGAAGGAGAGAATCGTTCAGGGGGTCTACTTAACCTGGTAGACTTTCTTATAGTTGCAGGAGTTTCAGGTACCTGCTGCTGCTCTTGATTTTCTGGTGCTTTTAGAACTGCATTTTTTTTATTTCATCAAGCACTGTGTACTCTGTGTTTTCCTTTTCTTCTTTCTTTCCCTGCAACTGATCTTTGTACATGACCTTTTCATTAAATACTACATCTCTACTCCTAATGATTTTTCAATTTTTAAGATCCCATAAGCGATAACCAAAATCATCAACCCCATATCCAATAAAGGTACATTTGTTGGATTTAGCCTCAAGATTTGTTCTATCATCTTTATCAATATGGACAAATGCTTCACAACCAAAAGTTCTAAAAAATGAGTATTTTACCTGTTTACCTGTCCATGCCTCCTCTGGAATGACACCATCCAAAGCGCTTGAAGGCCCTCTGTTTATTAAATAAACATCATTGTTTACAACATTAGCCCAAAACTGTAAGGGCAACCATGCATGCAATCTCATACACCTTGCACGCTCCATGATCGTTCTGTTCATCCTTTCTGGCACACCATTTTCTTGGGGTGTTCCAGGGACTGTCTTCTCTTTGTGAATCCCATTGTGTGTTCCAGTAACTGTCAAACTCCTTGCTGCAATACTCGCCTCCATTATCAGATCTGAGACATTTCAACCTTTTTCCTGTCTCATTCTTAGCCAAAGATTTCTGCTTCTTAAAAGTATCAAACACATCAGATTTCTGTCTAATGCAATAAAACCAAGTTTTTCTAGTTGCATCATCAATAAAAGTAACATAATAATGAGAGCCACCCAGAGATTGTACCTGAGATGGTCCCCATACATCTGTATGGACAAGCTCTAACTTTTCACTCTTCTTTTGTTTCGTAACCCTACGAAATCTAACTCTCTTCTATTTTACATAAACACAGTTCTCACAAAATTCCAAACTTACTTGCTTCAGATCTGGAAGTAGTTTCCTTGAGTGGAGAATCTGCATCCCCTTCTCACTCATGTGGCCAAGCCTATGATGCCACAATGTTGCACCTGTTTCTGTGGAAGCTACAGAAATAGAATAATTAGTATTATGAGGACATAAATATAATGTACCTATCCTATCTCCTTCTGCAATTACCATTGATCCTTTAGTGACCTTCCACCACGTTTCTCCAAACGTAGACAAACAGCCGCCATCTCCCAACTGCCCTGTTGAGATCAGATTTCTTTTCATAGCAGGAATGTTCCTTACATCGTTAAGCAACCAGTCATTTCCATTATTTAGCTTAATCCATACCTTACCCTTTGCAACAATTTTACATGGTTCACCACCCCCCAATAACACATGCCCAAAATCACCTTGAACATAATCATAAAAGAATTTCCTATGGGGTGTAGCATGACATGAATCCCCTGAATCTACTACCCAGTAATCACTAGTATTATCTAATGCAAGAATCAAAGCATCTTGTAACATATCACCTGCTACATTATCTTCCTAGGTAGTCTCTTGTTGCCTCTCACCTTTCTTCTTTGGTGCTCTACAGTCCTTCTTAAGGTTTCCTTTCTTACCACATTTCTAGCACTCTATTTTTCTGAATCTGGACTTGGATCTTCCCTTTTTAGACTTGCCGTGAGTTCTTGGGCTCCTTCCTCTCTCGTTTTGTCTCCCTCTGCTCTCCATGGTCAACGCATTACCTGATGTATCACCTGTGATTTTTCTTTGCATTTCCTTGCTAAGAATAACACCAACAACATCATCAAACTTAAGAGTGTTTGAACTTAGGGCAGAGTTACTTATAGCCATGACCAAGCTATTCTAGCTTCCTAGCAATGAGCACAAGATTAGAAGAGCTCTAGCCTCATTATCAAAGTTCACTTTTATAGAACTTAACTGACTGGTAAGTGTATTAAACTCATTTAAATGGTCAGCAACAGATCCACCTTCCGACATCTTCATGTTAAATAAATGCTTCATTAAAAATACCTTGTTAGAAGCTGAGGGTTTTTCTAGAGCTTACTCAATGCGCTCATCACACCCTCTGTTGTTTTTTCTTTCGAAATATTGAAGGCCACCGATGAAGCCAGGCACAGCCATATTGTTCCTAGTGCCTTTCTGTCAAGAACCTCCCATTCTTTATCCTTCATAGCCACCGACTATTTTTCTTTTCCGCCCAATGGCAGGTACAGATCCTTCTGGTACAGATAATCCTCCATTTGCATCTTCCATAACTGATAGTTTTGGCCATTAAATTTCTCGACCCTAAACATTCCTTCTTCCACCATTGCTCCCAATCGAACTAGGAACCCTTCTTTGCTACAAGTTTACCAACCAAATAAGCCTTTTGGCTCTGATACCAATTGTTAGAAAATAGGACCGCAGAGCAATAACAGATATCCAGTTAAATCAATAAACAAGATGCAAAACACATTAAAACATTACAGAGAGACACAGATATAACATGGTTCACCCAAACGATGGGCTACATCCACAAAGAAATTTTCCAGTCCTTTTATTACAGTCCAGAAAGATGAAGGGATACACCCTGTAGCAAAACCACTATACTTCCTCTTCACGCTCTCACAGTCTCTCTTCCAATACAATACAATACCATACCCAGTCGATTTACAATGCTTTGTTTTATAGGGGAAATACAATGGGAAAATTCTAGGGTTAACCCAATACCATGGGTCTGCAATACTGTTGGCCAACACACATCCCAAAAAAAAAAATTTAAAGGCTCCGCCCCCGAACCCCCGTTTTCTCGAGGGTACTGCCCCCAAACCCCAAGGTAGGGAGAACGAGTGTACAATACTTTTGGGTTACAATCACAACTGAATAATATCTATGGATCTGGAAAATTAGGCTCCACAACCAACACGTGAATGTTTCTACATACATTCAAAACAGAGTACCTCACTCCTCCATGAAAGGCAAGAATCCTTTTGAATCCTTTTTTGGACACAAGCCAGATGTATCCAATTTTAGGGTGTTCAAGTCCACTACATGGGCTCGGATTCTGCTTGACAAGAGAAAATATTTGAAACCGCAAAGTATTGAATTTTTGTTCATTGGATATAAAAAATAATCTAAAGGATTCAAGCTACTGAATATCAGAACAAAACAATTTTTCATTGAAGGAAGTGTCATATTTGAAGAGCCTCTCCAAGAGGTAGAACTAGTTGAAGAAAATTCTACTGAAATTCCCTCCTATTCTGCTGATCAATTGGGTGATGAAAGTTGGAGTGAAGGTTATAATTTTTCTGATATGATATATGATACAGTAAGCAAAACATATCAAGTTCAAAATCAGATTCTAAGATGTGAAATCATCTTCCAACTTGGGCCAAAAATACACTATCTTCCTCTGAGCAAAACATTGTAAATCCTGCTAATCCAAGAAGAACCTAGTCTGATTTTCAAAGAGAATGTATTTCTCTCTCTTGTACTGATTCATTTTTGTCCAAGACCTGTTATTTAATGATTGTGTCAGATCCTAGTCCTACTACCACACTCAGAAATATCCAAGATGGCAAGCTGGTATGGACGAAGAGTTTAATTCTCCTAGGAAAAATGCTACTTGGGAGCTAGTTTCTCTTCCACCTGGGAGGAAATTAGTTCAATGCAAGTGGGTGTTCTAGAAAAAGGTTGGTGTTGATGGAAAAAAATGCAAGTACAAGTCAAGTCTGGTTGCAAAAGGGTTCTCCCAGGTCCAAGGAGTGGACTATCATGAGACCATTGCACCAGTGGTAAAGATGGACTCCATCCACCTAGTTTTGGCCATTGAGACATGTAAGCACTAGGAGGTGCATCATATGGATGTCAATAGTGACTTTATACATGGAGAACTTCATGAGGAGATATACATGAAGTAGCCCGAGGGCTATATTTCAGATCCTTCTTTGGTTTTCAAATTGCAGAAGTCATTGTATGGGTTGAAACATGCCCCAAGATCATGGTATGCCAAGATGGATGCCTTTCTTCTTTCACAAAATTTCTAAAGATGAAAATATGATCTAGATGTGTATTTTTAGAAATATGATGGCAATTTACTTATAATTTTTTTATATGTTGATGATATTTTGATTACAGGAATCACATGCTTCTATTACCTTCATAAAAATTGCCCTTCATGATGCATTTGAGACACATTTGAGATGAGAGATTTGGGGCTCCTAAAGCAATTTCTGGGGCTTGAAATCTCCCAAGACTCTGATGGGATAGTGGTAACTCAGTATAAATATATTGAAAACCTGTTAATTAAGTTTAACATGGCTTATTGCAAGGATACCCAATTTCTTTTCCTCTCAGGGATCAACCTTGAAGAGGGAAAATCCACTCCACCCATGCATTGCATTATTTACCGCTAGCTGATTGGTAGCTTGCTATACTTGACATATTCACAGCCTGATATTTTTTATGCCATGAATGTTGTATCAAGATACATACAACAGCCTCATGAGGTCCATTAGAATGAATACAAGAGGATCCTTTAGTACATTCAGGGCACAATAACCTACGACATTAACTATGCTGTAGATTCTAAGCTAGAGTTGGTTGGTTATATAGATTCAAATTGGGTAGGGGATTCCATAGATTGGAAGTCTACTTCATGGTATGTATTCATGTTTGGTGGTAGCCCCATTTTTTGGTCAAGTAAAAAGCAGGCTTCCATTGCATTGTCTTCAGCAGAGGTTGAGTACAGGGGAGCAGTGAATGCTTGCATCCAAGCTATTTGGTTTCAAGGAATTCTTTTAGAGTTTGAGATTGGTAGTGCTTTGTCCACAGTCATATTTTGTGACAATCAAATTTTTATCAAGATCTCCACAAATCCAGTTACCAAGCAGAGGACCAAACATGTTGAGATTCATATGCACTACATCAGGGAGTTGGTGCATGACAGGACCATTGTTCTACAATACTACCTTATAGATGAGTAGATTGTAAATATCTTCACCAAGAAATTTACTGAGAAAAATTTTACTGACCTCCGTTCATTGTTGGGGGTGAGTTCATCAGGGTGACCAGTTACTTCTTCAGTGCTTAGCTTGAGGGGGGGGTTCCCTCTTTCCTCACTTAGATTTTATTTTGAGCATTATTAGAGTTACTTTATTGTACAGGGTGACCTATGGCCTTTGTTTTTGGGGCCGTATAATTTCATGCATTTTATTTTGATCCTCTTGAGTATAGCTTAAAGGGGCGTGTTGGAGTCATTATCCAACCCACACACCTATTTGGTCAATTTTGTCCTAATTAACCACTATCCTAAGTTTTATTGACTCAATTGTCATTAGAATGCACATACATGACATCATCATCAACACACTCATGCGCTCCTTCAATCAAGGAGGCCAACTAATCCTTCTCCTTTAATCAAAGAGGCCAATTAGGCTTCCTCCTTTAATCAGGGATCATTTCTGGGTGATCTGGGTGTCATAAAGTGCACCAATGAGCTAACTGATTGTTGGTCCACCTAACAATAAGTTAAGCTTAGTTGTAAATGTGCCTCCATCATGTCATTGTCTATTTTGGGATAATATTGGTGAACTAGAGTGACTTAATGCACCTCCAACAACTTCTGATGACTAGTATCAATTTAGTTCACTTCATCACAGTTAACTGGAGTGAGTGATGTGCCCCCACCTACTGTTTGACATGCATACTGAGTTACATTCAGTTAAACTCAGTCATTCATTACACTCGAATTCAGCGAGGACTCAGTTGAGTCAATCATGGATATTTTTTTGGTTAACTAGTGTGTTCAGTGTGGCTAACAGTCAATTAAGCTACACCCATCCATTCAATTTGAATGACCTCTACTGAATTCAAATTGTATCCATTGCATGGAAGTTTGCATGACATTGTATTGTATTATTCATTCCATTATTGATTATACAGAGCTACAACTTCCTATTGTAGTATCATTATGTCATCTAATGTCTAATTGTTCTTGAATCTCTTGTAAGTCTGTGCTTTGTCTCAATATTGTTGTGACAGAATTAATACATATAAATATGTGTGTGTGTGTGTGTGTGTGTGTGTGTGTGTGTGACATTGTGATGTTCTTATCAATGGTTGTGTCACATTTAGTATTTATCCATGTCTAATTCGCATTGTGATATTTATTAAGGGTTATGTGATCAGTGTCGTAATGTGGTGTGTGTGTTTCTGTGTGTGTGTGTGTGTGTGTGTGTGTGTGTGTGTGTGAGAGAGAGAGAGAGAGAGAGAGAGAGAGAGAGAGAGAGAAAGAGACTGTGATTTTTTATCGCCGGTTGTGTCACATTTGATGGTCATCAAGGGTTATGTGATCATTTTTTCATAACTCTTGATGAAAATGGCGATGTTGCATAACCCTTGATAGACATCACTATTATTTAATAATTTATATTGTTTAATTAATAAATGGTATGAAATGCTATCTTGTTTAGATCCTATGCCTATCTAATTGATAACTAGCAACAACCACATTAATAATAATAAAAATTATTAATGTGCTAAATATATATCTATCGATGTATATCGAAATTTCATTGTTCATCATCATATTATTTAGTTCACTATGTTTAAAGTATTTATTTAAATTTAGAAATACAAACTATTCATTTCAATTTAGAAATGTAAAATATTATAAATATATTTTTTCTTCTTCCACTTTTTATGATAATTTAAATTTGGAAATGTAAAATATTGTAAATATGACTTTTTCTTTTCAATTTTTATGATGGAGGGAAAACCCTTTCATTAGATCTTTAAGTAGAGGGTTGCAATTAATGAAAGTGAACATACAATTAAATGTATGTTTGTATCAATCTATGGAGTGTATTAATGATTATTGAAAATTTTAATTTTCAATAAAATGCTATATACATACAATTTGATTAGTTAAATGTATTTGTTATGATTATTAAAAGTTTTAATTTTTATTATAGTGTTAAATAAGTATAAATTTTAATATATTTGGGTTTGATTACCTGTTTAATTATTTTATGCAATGGTTAGATTTTATTTTATTTTTGGATAGATTCTTATAGATTTTCCTCTCATTTCATGCTTATGGGCCATACACTAATTTAAAGAAATTCCTTAAAAATGTATCAAAATTATATTTTTTTTAATTTTATTTAATTTTCAAAATTTTTGCAATTTGAATTTTGTTAAATTGATATGTATTATTTAGTAAGTATAATAACAACCATGTGTCAAATCTCCACTAAAAATAGAATCCATACAGTAATTTAACAAAATTCAAATTCCAAAAGTTGTGAGAATTAAATAAAATTAAAAAAAAACATAATTAAAAAGATCCCTAAGTTCATATTAAATAAAACATCAAATTCAATTTTTTTTATTTAAATTCGAATTTTATAAAAATTTAAAAAAATAAATTCTTAATCATTTTTATTTCATATATTTATCTCATTAGGTTATCACCAATATTATTTACTAACAAACATTTATAAAACATATTAATTAATTTAAACAAATTTATTAAAATTATTATTTACACTGGAAACATTTTTACCAATTTTAACATAAATATGTAAAAATATATTTTCATAATAGTTGAAAAAAACAACTTAATTCTTTTAATATTAGAATATTTAAATTTAGTTTCAAACTTTATACATCATAAACTTATCATTTCGACCATTTAATTTGATGTATATGATATTAATCAATTATTATTGAGTTGGACAATTAGCTTTTAGAGCTATGTAGATGAGATGGGTTACTTTAAACAACCTATTTTTCAAAACATATATATATACTCTACAAATTATATGACAACTTATATACTTAAGAATAATGTTGGCTCACATATGCCCAGCATGACAGATAGATGGAAGTAAACATGTCTAGGGAGGCATGCATGATGCATGTATGGTGGTAGATTAATATTCTCTCTCTCTCTCTCTCTATATATATATATATATATATATATATTATAGTATATATTCATGTTGACATATGGGTGAGTGCAACCTAATGAGGGTCACTTTTGGCACGTTACATACAATGGAAAACTGAAAAACCAGGCATGCTTCAACTTATTTGGATTTTTTGAGATACTTACATAAAATATCTGGCTTTGAGTAACAAATATGAAATCTAGGAAATTGAATCACATTGCTGAATATATAATTTTAATGTAATGAAAATTTCTATACCTATGTAAAGTGACATTTTTTCTAACAACCACTTTTCATTTTTGCAAGCAAAATATAAGGCATATGTTTTTGTGGGTGCATCCTTTGAGGGCATAAATGATGGTTTTAGGCTACAAAAATTTGCATTCATGTAGAGAACATATTGCTCTAGTGTAGCACTATTTTAAAAAAATATAATTAGTATTTTTTTAATTTTTTAATAATTATCTAAGTGATCATTCCTAAAAAATGGTACGTCTTTTGTGGGTGCAACCTTTGAAGGTCTTAATGCAATAATTATGAAATGGGTTTTTTATATAATGTATAGGTCATTGTATTCTAGTGCACCATACAATTTATTTTTTAAACTATCAAGAGATGAAAAAGTTATGGAAAAAACACTAACATGTGTTTTTTGAGTCAAAGAGTGAGAACACAAAAGAAATTGAAAAAAAAATAGAAAAATATAATATTTTGAAATAGAAATTACATATTTAGAATATGCATAAAAAGTGCTATGTTTAAGATTTCATCAAAAATGATTCTCCGTAGCATACTGTAACTAGTGGGGAAATACGGGTTTCTTCAGAAACTGGACTAAATGCCTTAGTGCAACTTTTCAAGGTCTTAATGTAATGATGATGGATTGGATTTTTTTATAGAGTGTAAAAGTCGGCGTCTAGTAGTGCGCCATATATTTTTTTATGAATTGGTTGAGAAAAGAAAAATTTATGGCATAAACATGACCAGTTTTCTAAAATTTCAGTTGCATCTAAAAGGTCCACCAACTTCATGCACTCACCCATATATAATACTATGTATAATATGTGAGCATACATGTATATTTGTGTCTACATACACACACATGCATGCTCACATATTATACCTAGTATTATATATGTGAACATGCATATATATATATATATTAAAAGAGAAGATGATGAGAAGACAAATGCATAATTGGGTGCAATCAAGATACTTTTTGCATTGTTGATGATGGTAAAGATACAGGTTCTTAAGCCACATCCCTATATGCATTGAGTCTCTGAGAAATTTATTTATCTTGTAAGATATATATGGTTAGAAAGAACCACGTTGAGGTGCCCCTATAGGGTTACTTACTTGGAGGATTCCCCAATATCCTTTAAAAAGTGGAAGTTATGTTCATATCCTTTTATGGTATTGTAGTGATAAAGTTGTAAGAGGATACTTGATTCATAGATACATGAATATTTCAATGTGTGTTCCATAAGATGATGTGGTATCATGATTTCTATTTCATGGTTTCATATCCTACCATATATATGGTGTACAATGTAATGCACATTGTAACAAAAAAATGTAATTAAACTAAGATAAATGGGAAATGTGAGGTCCAAAATTTGTAATTAAATTAAGTTATTTATCTCTATCTTGAGGGTTGAGATCCAAAAGGATTGAATGCTAAGATAGAAGGCGAGAAAACATACAAATAAATCTCCCATGAAATGAATCACAAGAACATTGATGAAAATAGGTAAATCAAATACACCACAAAACTATGAGAAAGAGAGAGGGAGATATTTGGAGAAGAAGTATTCCATTAAGATGAACCATTTCATGCACTAAGCCCAATTTTGGGGCCTCTCCTTTGTGCTTCTAACTCTCTCCCTACTACCTTTTATCACGGTGTCTTATTGAGAATTCCAATTTTGAATAATTAACAAGAATTATGGATATCATACCTCAATATTTGGATTAGACCTATAGGTAATGGGAGGCATGAAGGTTATAAAGACCTTTTCTTATCTATTAAGGTACAAAATTCCTAGGTCTTAGGTTAGACATTGATTCTTAAAGTGGAATTGAGGATAAATGCTAGCATTTAACACTATTTGAATTGATGTGTAACTCTATAAGAAGCACCAAAGTAATTTAACATATTTTATAAAACAATAATCCATTAAAAAAATATTTATTAGTGCCCCATTATATTAAATAACCCTACTCTGCCACATACATTTACTAGCACTAGTGCCTAAGTTATATTAAAATAATTTGTAATAAAATATTATTAATTAAAAATGGTTAGTTACAAAGGTTATAGATGTGGAAATTAAGCCCAAGTTGTATATCAATTACACGCACAAAATTACTAGTCAAACATGCAAAATTCCACAAAAAGCAGACTGAAATTGGAGCATAACACAATACTGTATTGAATAAGTGTACATAATCCAACCTCATGAATGGATAGGATGTCCAAATATATAATTACATGAAATATTCAAAAGGATAAATATGCTATTCAAATTGGACAAAAAGCAGGCTTATAGAACTAGTCAAAATCCCCCATATGCGCATAAATCACTTTCCTATTCTGTCAAGATGCTCATGAAGTAGCTGAGTGAGTTGTACCTTATGATAAGTGATGAAAAGATATCATATCCATTATTTTTTATGGGGAAAAATAATGAGGATGGATAAGGCCAAAAATAAGACAGTTACTCCTAGACTAGCTTTTCCCTTTTTCCTTAAAATTGCTAAAAGCAAGGCAACTTTCAGAAAAAGTAGAACTATGCTTTTCCTATTCTGGAATTAATGAATAGTTATCAAAATATTTCCTATGATTTTTATAAAGTTATAATTAAGCTAATTTTAGCATTTGTTGACTTCTAGGTGCAAGTGGATGCCAACTAGCATAATAAGGAATCTAGGAATCTAGGAATAAGACAAAATGGATTAATTAATGTCAAATATGGGTAACTATGGGTTTGATAATTCTAATTCTCCCTATTAATCCTGAATTAATGTAATATATCAAAAAAATATGGGTCCTATAAACAAGTCTTAGTCACCCTTTACATACTGCTTGTCCATACAACCAAGGAAAGAGGCAAAAACCCAGTGGAAAAATACTCCCTTAAACATGGACATAAACAAAATTTTGGAAATCTTGTTATAAATCATTCTTTAGGAAATGATTAGAAATCACCAAGAGTGATTTGAGATTACTTAAGTTCTTCTCACAAAACACCTTAGTGAAGATGTCTACTACATGCTCTAAAGATGCGCAGTAGAGTAGAGCAATGGTACCATCATGCACAAGATCCTTGATATAGTGCATATGGATCTCAATGTGCTTGGGTTGTTTTCTTTGAACTAGATTATTAGAGATTCAAATGGGGCTTTGATTTTCAGAATAGATGATAGTAAGTCTCTTATTCGATCCCACATGTTCCAGGTATCCCTTGCAACCACAAACATTGATTAGTTGCATTCATGGATCCTCTATACTCTGCCTCTGTAGATGAGACTGCTATGGCACTCTTCTTCTTACTTGAGCAACTGATTGGTCCATATGCAAGAATGAACAAAAATCGTGAAGTAGTCTTTCCATCTGTGTTGTCACCTTCCCAATCACTGTCAGTAAATCGAACTAGTTCTAAGTCATATTTTACTACATAAAAAATACCATGATTTCTTGTTCCTTGAACAAAATTCAGAATTATTTTAGATGCTTTCCAATGGATTTCATGAGGTTGATCCATTTGTGTGAAATACACACTAAATGCATAACATATGTCAGGTCAAGTATGTGTAATATATAGAAAACACCCAATCAACTGCGTATACAGTGTATTATTTACCAAAGGAAAATATCTTGCTTCTTCAAGCTTAACTCCAAAAAGGAATGGAGTCTTGCTTGGCTTGCAATCCTTCATGTTGAACTTGTTGAGAAAATATGAATCATACTTGGACTGATGAACTTTGATTCCATGTTGGGATTGAGAAATTTCAAGACCCAATAATTGACTCAACAATCCCAAATCTGTCATGGAAAAGGCATGGTTCATCGCATCCTTCAAGGATGAAATCTCTTTCTTTGAACTTCCTGTTATAAATAGGTCATCCACATACAAAAAAAATCATTAAATAACCATGTATCAGCTTCGAATAGACATTCAAATTAGAATTGCATCAAAGAAAATTATGTGACAGCAGAAAGGCATCAATCTTGGCACACCAAGCCCCGGGGGCTTGCTTTAGCCCATGCAGTGATTTCTTTAACCTGCATACTAAAGATGGATTATACAAAAAACCTTCAGGTTTCATAATATAAATTTATTCTTTCAAATTTCCATGTAGAAATGCACACTTCACATCTATGTGATATACCCCACATTGCCTTGAAGCTGCAATGGCCAAAGCTAGCCTTATGGAGTCCATCTTTTCCACTGGTGCCAAGATGTCATTGTAATAAATACCTTGAATGTCAAGGTGGCAAATTTTTAGATTCCATCATGCAAGTTGTCATCTCCTTGAGTGATCTATTCTTCCTCTCAGCAACACCATATTTTTGAGGTGTGTAGGGAATAAAATGTTGTATTTGGATACCTGCTTCTCTATAATAATGGATGAAATCAGAATTGACACACTCTCCACCATTATCATATCTGAGGATATTGATTTTCCTCCCAGACTAGTTCCCAACCAAGGCTCAAATGACCTTGAAGAGGTCAAAAAATTCAGACTTATGTGTTGGCAGGGATAAGTTAGCTGTGGAAGGTCAAATATGTCACGCAAGGTGGAAAAAAATGTGCAAGTTAGGATTAATGTTATGTCATGTATTTTGGTCATATTTTGTCGTTTTGAACTGCATTATGTGGATTGTGGTCATTGTTTTTTAGTTTCTATTAAGAAGTAGTTATAAAGTTGGATAAGTGGACCATGAATGTAAAGACACAAGCCTATAAGTAGATTTAGAGTTGCAAGTGTAAAGGGTATTAGTACATTGGGTATTGAATATGAATATGTGATGGAGGAACTATCTTGGAGAATCTGTGTTTTGTGTGAAGGCTAATATTACATGATGGAGATTGAGAGAAATCATTGTGTTTCTTCTTATTTTCCTACTTTCTTGTTTTCTACGATCCAAATGTGAATGAAATCTGGAATGCAATGTGTATATGTGATATGGATCTATGAGTGATGTGATATTTCCTTTTCTAGATAATGATATACTGCTAGATTTGTCTGTGCATCAATGTTTTGATTAGATTCAGTTCTGTTAATGCAATATAGTGAATGATGATGTAATTATATTAAATGCATAACTTGAATGATTAGATATGTGGATTAACGATGCTTTAAGTCACTAAGTAGATGCGCATGGTCCTCCTTCATACTGCGGAAACTTGGTTCTACCAGCTCTTCCTCGAACATCTCAGGTGAGACTTCATCTACTCTATACGTGTTGCCAGACGAGATAAAACCTATCTGGGCCGATGCTTAGGGAGGTCGCGGTGGTTTGGGTGTCAACAGAGAGTGAACCCCTGTCAACTGGCTTTGTGTCAAAAAATGGTTCCATTGCTGAGACCTTAGTGTGAAGAGGAGAGAGAACATTATTTGGAATCCGACGAAACTGGAGATCCAAGATTTGTTTGACCAAAAGATAAGGGATTTCGCTGAGAGATAAAATCAGAATACTGGACTGATGATAGGTCAGAGTCTAGTAGAGTACATACACTATAGTCCACACGAGTACTTTTTATTTGAATTTCCAATCATCTTTTATGAGTGGTTAACGTGATTGAACTATCGCAAGACAAATTTCCAAGGAGGTGAACCAACTTTCTGCACCCTAGCATTGATCTAGGAGTTGCAGGAGGTAGATAACAAAGAATCAAGAGCTATTGAATTTTGGCTCAATAGCATCTTGGAAGGCTACATAACTGAGTTCATGGTCGATACTGTTAAATATTACAATGATGTAGAAAGGGAGTTCTTCAACGTACCACGAGGTATGTTTCTTTTGTCATTGCAACTGTCAATTAAGATGCCAATCTGGGAAAAGGGAATATTGAAGATTCACTTCAAGTAATGGAGTCTTGGTGTGTGGAGGATGTGGATACTGTTGGTAAAAATATTGTCTTGAATAATTTACCTAATATTTAATTATCAACCAGGGTTAGTAGGATTAGAGTTGCTACAAAATATATGCGAAGGTAGAGAGTGTCACGGTAATAAGCTAAAGATATGAAGTTGAACTTCTAAGGACCTAATTGAGTTAATGAAAACAAAAGTGACATCAAATTATTTATAAAGGTTCTGATATAAATAGTGCTTATGACTATTCTATCTAAAGAGATTGATTTTTACTTGAGAAAATGGCCATAGAAACAATATATATACTAACTAAATTATCTTAATTCCAATCCCCTCGATTATTTTGTGGGTAGGCATTTACTGTAATAGGAACTGGAGAAGGAGGGGTATCAAAATGGATCTCAAAATAAGTATAAAAGCTAAAAGGAATTAAATCTAGTTTTATCTCTACAAAAATGTGCAAACTAAGAAAGGTGCAGTTACAAGAAATAGTAAACATGATTGTTTATATACAAGTGACTCCTATTTACAAAGTAGTAGATACATATAGACATAGTTTAGAAATAAACATAAAGCTTACAAGGATGATTTGAGTTCTATAATAAACACCTAATCTATTAATGCATGTAATTTAAGACTAAAGGAACAATCTTGAATTAAAGGCTCAATTACATATGAATAAGATGAGTTAATTTACACAATATCATTTCTATGCATAAGGTAAAAAGAATTAAGAGAAAGGAGAAATAATTTTTAACAATAAGTATCCAACAATCTTATCTAAAGGTCCTTAAAAGACACTATGAACATTATCTAACCATTATTGCTCAGAAAGAATAAAAAAACTAGAAGGATAAACTGTAAAATAAACTAAAAACGCATAGAACTGAATGGACGATTATATAACAAGTGGAAATGAAGGTTTACATAAAAGGTGAAACATACTATCTGTATGATAGTCTGTTTAAAGGAAACATTAAAACTATAAATTAAAATGCTTAATTGAAGAGCAGCTACTCCATGGATGTACTACTGTAATGTGAAACAAGAAATAAACCTACTTTAATAACTGAATTCCACAACCTAAACTAATTTCATAATTTGAAACAAACTAACATATTCTTAATCATGGTAATAATAAAAAATGAAATAAGCAAAACTAGACTATAACTAATCAAAGCAATTTAATCTATGAATCAAAAGATTGTGCATAAAACTTGAAAGATATCTTAAATGCAATTGGTTGCTATTTAATAAAGAATCTACATGATCAACATAATTTCAAATTGAAATATACACTCTACGAAACATGAATGATTATAGAAACAAAACTGAGCAACTCATAAAGAGAATTTATACTAATTGCAAGGAAAAATAACAAAACCTACATAAGGATATAAAGACTATGCTTGTCGGGGGGCCCTCCTAGCGAACAAAGTTGAGCTTCTTCTACTCGAACATGATCATATACAGCAAAAAAAGACTTTCATTAAAATAATAGGTAGAGTTACAAAGTTTTTCAGATGGGACTGATCAAATAACAGACAGAGGCTTAGACTAAGATCTGAGAGAGAGACTCTTAAACTAAAATTTCAAAAACTCTAGACTAGACTCCTTTAAATCACATACAACATCTATATATATACACCATTCAATGGAGGTGAGAAAGTTGACCCTTTAGTGGTCGACTTCTCTTTAATATAAAGAAGCCATAATGGTGAATAAGTACATTAACAGTTAACAAATGATTGTTCCACTTCTCTTGCTAATCAAGTTCCTTCAAGCACGCATAGGGTTCATACTTCAGTCTGAGCAAGGCCTATGTCAAGTTGTCACGCCATGAGCACTTCTTCCAGAAGAATTCTAACACTAAGATACCAGCGTGTGGTGATAACGGTTTCTAGCCGTTTTCATGTTCTTAATACACATAAACATGCTATCAAAAAATCTGCAGTCTATTTGATGATCTGGACAGCAAGTTGGCCGTGCATTTCATATGTTTAGCTGGATGAGTGTTTGTTCGTTCAAGCCACCAAAAATACCATATAAACTACATCGAATAAGACACATGAATTAATATAACAAATGTAATCCATATTATGCCAATTTTAACCATTGAATCAATAAAATGATGATACTAAATAGAATTGACATAAATCCTAATTTAGTCATACCTAAAGATTGTAGAGGGAGCTGCATGGTACAAAAGGCACTAAAAAGTAGCAAAACATATGTTAATAGGTGAGGTATTGAACCCAAAAATAGTGACAAAAAGGGGACCAACATTCCCCCAAACCTGAAGAATACCAAGTCCCACTGGTGCAAAGTAAAAGATATCATAGGGAAGGAGGCAGAGCTATGTCAGCAGCTGCCTCCGACTTGGATGGAGAAGATTGTTTATACTTCAACTTCCTCTCTTGTGATTTCAGAAGATCATGCCTTTCTTGTCAATCCCTTTGTGATATACTAACAGTTTTATGTAAATCCTCCATATTCTTAATTTGTAACCACAGTTCTTTGTTTTCTTCACGAAGTTCTGAAATTAACTTGACATGTGCTTCATTCTGCTTTTCCGATTGAGTTAACTCAGAATTTAACTGTTCCAAGGTGGGTTGCATTGGTGTCAATGGTTCTGGGGATCGGTTAAAACCTCATGGAGGACTTATTTTTGTTTAAGGGGGGTCCAAATTGACAGTCGAAAGGGGAACTTCAGATGTAGGGATATCCATCTGATCGATGTTTTGGAGCAATTCGGCAGAGAGGATAGCTAGTACTAAGAGGGATGAGTTGGTATTGATTTCCTCTACCTCGGCCTCATCATTCAGATGGTCAATATGATCATTAAGCTAAACCATGATCTGAGTACTGGGCCGAATCCTCCGCTAGATGCTTTTAGCCTTCTATCTTCTAGTACAAGGTTGTGAGAGAGGCACAAAATCAGTAGACACAGGAATAGTAGGAGTTTCTTGCATGGGTGAATTAGGTTTTGTGACACCCTCATCAAAGTGGACAACATCAAGGTTTTCTTTTGCTGTGGGCAAGGTAGGTCTAGACTCGGGATGAAAATGTCAAGGCCATTTACGAATATTGAGGTGGGGGTTGAGCACTTTAAAAACAAAGGTTTCCCAATACTGGCTTCGGTCTTTAAGCTGATCCAAGATTAACAGTTTGATTATACTGTGATGGTATAAACTACTATTTGGATGTAGGTTTTCCTTCTAACCAAATTCAACATTTTCTCTAAGCTATGACGAAAAAATAAAGGGAAATTCAGGCATCTATTATCAACAAAGTGGGCTAATAACCGAAGGTGACAAGACTTAAAAATGCTAAATTTACCTTTGCATGTAACTAAGTGAATGATGAATGTCAACGGCTTGACATACTCTGGCTTTATCCAACTGTGATGGTATCCATTCACACCTATTACATGTCAGAAATCAGCCTTCAACACAAAATTGTGTGATGCTCGAGGAACAAACCAGTGTTTATGCCACCGTTCACCCTCCTGGGGGAGCTTGGTAGCACAGGAAATCGACTCCTTAGTAAATTGAAAAGAGAGGTGACCTACTCTAGCTGTCTTCCCATCGAATCCCATTATGAACATCAATGAAATCTCCTCGTCATAACCTTGCAGCAAATGGAGGAAAGGGTTCTATCTGGCATGAAATAACACTTCCCTACACTCCCTAAACTTTGTCATTTGAAACAGATCCTGATAACACTCAGGATCAAATCTGTTCAGCATGCTGGAAAGAGAGGAAAATATACAAGGTTTTCAGGAAAGGTGGCTAAAAATGCTCCAGAAAAATAACAGTTAGTGATGGAAATAGAATTGAGAAGGGTTCGCACAGTGCTCATTTTTAAAGCATGTCGCATTCAATCTACCAAATGATCATGCAACCAGCTTGGCATGCCTAAGTGATCGTGCCATTATGGTGAATGTTTGGAGCGTGTTCCTTATAAAGTGTGTGATTGAACAAGTTTCTAATTTTTAGTTAGTTCAACCATGTCCAAATCAAGCTTTGGATAGGTTGAACGTGTAACCTAATGAAGTGTATAACCATACTTATAACCATAACCTTAGTTTGACAAGGAGGGTGGATTAACTAATAGATTATGCATGTGAACATAAAAGGGGAATGATGAAGATGGAAGGATCATTATAACTAAAAGGTGCTCGATGGTTATTCGAAGGTCGTATCATATCCAACTAGGAATAAAATAAGATCATATTAGATTTAATTCGTACAATCATTAATCATAATATCATATATATGTGACCCTAATGACATGACTAGGATTTTTACCCAATGAAATTAAGCCAACACTTAATCATAATTTTTTTTTTATCTAGCCCCTCATTCGGCCTTCTATTCACACTGATATTTGACCCTTCATATGATCCTTCATACAACCTTTCATATGAAATAATTCTTTTAGCATCCTTGCGTATTCATCCACAACTTTAAGGCCAATTTCGCTATCTGCATTATCTTGCAAACACTTTATCATTCAGAAATGAGTATTTTATAAATAAAAATGAAGACAGACAATAAACTAATCCTCCCCCAAACCAAAGATATGGCATGTCCTCAAGCTATACAAAAACTATGTAATTTGCAAAAGAAAAAGTTGAGTCATGCTATTGTAAATTTATAGAAGAGAAAAAGACTAACTAATAAAGGGAAAGGATTTATATAGAGATATGAGAAAAATGCTCATAGATATAAATGGATCATTGATGATGTGATGAATAGTTCCATAGGGAAAACTAGTCACCCTTGCCTTGTTGTAAAGATATATTGTCATCTCAAAAATTCTTTGAACTCACCTTCAAATTTGTGGAAATTTTCAGCAATGGGTGCCATTTCTAGGATAATTATATCCTAGATATAGATGAAAATAAGACTGTTAGATCCAAGATCAGCATACAGTTATTTTGTAATGACATCAGAAACAATAGGCCTATATAGATGTGTTTTGATATATATTATTATTCTTTCAAATCATGTGCCTAGTGGTGCATTAACCAGATATATTTATCTGATATTGTCCCACTGCGAGTAGGCCTATTCAGTACCCCGACGGGTTTACTTGAATTTATCAAAATTCCTTGGAAGTTATTACTTAGTATTGCCTCCCTACTAGCAGCCCTTTTCAGTACCCTGGCAGGTTTTCCTTGTATAAAGGTTTTGAATATAGGAAGTCGATTGCTACTAGAGCATGCTAAGCCCTGCTAAACACATGAGTTAATTTTTTTTCTCACAAAATGGCCTTAACTATATATCATGTCAAAAGAGAATAACTTAAAGGTTTCCCTGGGCCTTTTAGTCTATTTTATAAAAGGTAATGTTCCCCATGAGCAGTAATTCCACTTACCCTCTAGCGCCCTCAAATATAGTTAAGAGTCAAGTTTTGATAACAAGTGTAGATGAGCTAGTAGTCTCTAGGTATGAAAATGTTAAAGATCATGATGTTTAAAATAAATCCTTTTGAGAAACTCTTCAAATAATTAGAATCTAAACCAAAACATTTAGCATAGAAAAACATAAAATAATTGGTTTGAAAGTGATATAAAAGAAAAGCTTCAAGGTCTTATTAGAGCTCTTTACCTCATAAGTTGTTCAAAGAAATAGATGCTTCTTCAAAGCCATGTATTGGATGATTCATTTTATTCTTCAAAATATAGAAAAGAGTCCTCTGAAAAAAAATTAATTAGACATGACTCTTTTATTTATTCAAAGCGATACACACATAGTTACATATACACAAGCAATGGTAAGCCACAATATTTTTCTAAGATTAGGAGGAGGAGCTTTTTGGAGGGAGCAATCCAATGATTAACTCTATATTGATAGGATCCATCTTGATTTTCTAGGTCAAACCATGATGTCCCATGCAAATATAGCATGGAGGAATTTTATTAATGGACATTCTTGTTTAGTTTTACATTCCGGGTAGACATTGCTTCTTGCTGCTTATTCTTCTTCCTGGTTTTTTTATGTAGGTCTGATTTGTAGAATGAGTGTACCTAAAAGGTTTCTTTCGAGGTGAGAATGGGGCATCCCATCATTCTTTTTCAAAAGATAAATTCCTTTGATCATTCATTCTTTTATTGGTTCTTATAGGAGTAGGGAATGCTACTATAGATATGTCAATTTGAGGGGTTACTATTACCAAAGGGAACTCCCACCTAGGTAAGTTTAGCTTCCTTATTTCAAAAGTTATATTATCAGACTTTATTACTTAGTGGAAGGTTGAGAGATTACCTAATTACCTTTTTTTTAAATTTCATCAAAAATAGGGCCCTCGGGTTCTTTTTCCAAGAACGCTTTTCTTTCTATAATATCCCCCTTTTGTAAAAATCTCTTTATGGGTCTAGCAAAACTACTTCATATAAGTGTATTTTTTCCAATGCTTATTTAGTGAGTCAAGTATTTATGTTTCTTATAAAAGTTTTATAAAATATTTACAAAATGTTGCTATCCTATGCTACTTATTATTATTGGATTTGGGGGTTCCTGTTATAATAGATGTACAGGTTCTTACCTCTCGTCTTACTGCTCCCCATTACCAGCCTATTCTGCCTTACGGAACAACTCCCCAACAACGGTGCCAAAAATGTTGGGAAAAATATTGACTTGAATAATTTACCTAATATTTAATTATCAACCGGGGTTAGTATGCTTAGAGTTGCTACAAAATATATGCGAAGGTAGAGAGTGTCACGGTAATAAGCTAAAGATATGAAGTTGAACTTCTAAGGACCTAATTGAGTTAATGAAAACAAAAGTGACATCAAATTATTTATAAAGGTTCTGATATAAATAGTGCTTATGACTATTCTATCTAAAGAGATTGATTTTTACTTCAGAAAATGGCTATAGAAACAATACATATAATAACTAAATTATCTTAATTTTAATCCCCTTAATTATTCTGTGGGTAGGAATTTACTGTAATAGGAGCTGGAGAAGGAGGGGTATCAAAATGGATCTCAAAAGAAGTATAAAAGCTAAAAGGAATTAAATCTAGTTTTATTTCTATAAAAATGTGCAAACTAAGAAAGGTCCAGTTACATGAAATAGTAAACATGATTGTTTATATACAAGTGACTTCTATTTACAAAGTAGTAGATAAAGATAGACGTAGTTTAGAAATAAACATAAAGCTTACAAAGATTATTTGAGTTCTATAATAAACACCTAATCTATTAATGCATGTAATTTAAGACTAAAGGAACAATCTTGAATTAAAGGCTCAATTAAATATTAATAAGATGAGTTAATTTACACAATATCATTTCTATGCATAAGGTAAAAAGAAAGAGAAAGGAGAAATAAGTTTTAACAAGAAGTATCCAACAATATTATCTAAAGGTCCCTAAAAGAAACTATGAACATTATCTAACCATTACAACTTGGAAAGAATCACAAAACTAGAAGGATAAATTGTAAAATAAACTAAAAATGCAAAGGACTGAATGGATGACTATATAACAAGTGGAAATGAAGGTCTACATAAAAGGTGAAACAGACTATCTGTATGATAGCCTGTTTAAAGGAAACATTAAAACTGTAAATTAAAACGCTTAATTCAAGAGCAGTTACTACATGCATGTACTACTGTAATGTGAAACAAGAAAAAAACCTACTTTAATAACTGAATTCCACAACCTAATCTAATTTCATAATTTGAAACAAACTAACATATTCTTAAGCATGGTAATGATAAAAATTGAAATAAGCAAAACTAGACTATAACTAATCAAAGCAATTTAATCTATGAATCAAAGGACTGTGCAGAAAACTTGAAAGATATCTTAAATGCAACTGGTTTCTATTTAATAAAGAATCTACATGATCAACATAATTTCAAATTGAAATCTACACTCTATGAAACATGAAAAATTATAGAAACAAAACTGAGCATCTCATAAACAGAATTTATACTAATTGCAAGGAAAAATAACAAAACCTACATAAGGATATAAAGACTCTGTTTGTCGGGGGACCCTCCTAGCGATCATAGTTGATCTTCTTCTACTCGAACACGATAATATATAGCACAAAAATAATTTCATTAAAATAATAGGTAGGATTACAAAGTTTTTTAGATGGGACTGATCAAATAATAGATAGAGGCTCAGACTAAGATCTGAGAGAGAGACTCAAAAAGTAAAAGTTCAAAAAATCTAGGCTAGACTCCTTTAAATTGCATACAACGTCTATATATATACATTGTTCAATGGAGTCGAGCAAGTCGAACATTTATTGGTTGACTTCTCTTCAAGATAAAATATTCATAATGGTGAATAAGTACATTAATAGTTAACAAATAACTATTCTGCTTCTCTCGCTAACCAAGTTCCTTCAAGCGCACAATGGGGTTCATACTTCAGTATGAATCAAGGCCTGTGTCGAGGTGTCATGCCATGAGCAGTTCTTCTAGAAGAAGTGTAACACTGAGATACCAACACATGGTAATACCTGCTTCTGGCCTTTTTCATGCTCTTAATACACATAAACATGCTACCAAAAAATGCGCAGTCCATTTGACGATCTGGACAGCAAGCTAGGAATGCGTCCCATATGTTCAGCTGAACGCGTGTCTGTTTGTTTAGGCCACCAAAAATACCATATAAACTGCAGTGAATAAGACACATGAATTAATATAAAAAATGTACTCTGTATTATGCCAATTTTAACCATTGAATCACTAAAAAGATGATACTAAATAGAATTGACATAAATCCTAATTTAGTCATACTTGAAGATAGTAGAGGGAGCTGCATGGTACATAAGGCACTACAAAGTAGAAAAACATATGTTAATAGGTGAAGTATTGAACCAAAAAATAGTGACAAAATGGGGACCAACAGATATCACAAAGATAGGGGGGATGAATGGAATGATATTGGGTAGATGAGTGCAATTTACGAAGAGACTGTGAGGGAAGTTGAGGAAGAGAGTGGTATTACTAGAGGAGGAGCAAGGTTTCAACAAGAGAAGAGGAAAAGGATAGGAGAAGGTCCTTCTATGATCAAAATTCAAGACAGAGAAGAAAGACCACATGGGACAAAGCAACCCTACAGTGACAAAGAGGACGACCAGGATACACCTGAGTTAGAGGAAATATCAACCCCAAATAGCAATGTACCCACACCTCCATGAACTACACCACACTCACAAAGAAACACAAGTTCGACACCACCTTTTCCGACATGTCAACAACACTTTAATAGTAGCTTATCAGCAACAGTAGGAAGAACACCCAAGATGGTAGGCGATGATGCAAAATTACCCCCATTCCACAGAAACGGGATGTAGGATCCCAAGCAATACTGGTTCTTGTGTGAGGTCATGTGGAATGTCAAACAAAATATAGATGATGAAGTTAAGAAAGTTCAATTGGCGATGAACCTTTGAGGTCATGCACTGGATTGGTTCATGAAATTTGTACAAGTCCCTACGGGGGCTCCATCAAAAAAATTGGATGAAGTTAGGAAAGGATTTATTGAAGAGTTCAGAAAACCAAAGTCTGAAGTGCAATATATCATGAAACTGAAGGAAAATAAGAAGTATCCAAGTGAAACTGTTTGGGATTTTGATTAAATATTTAAGATGCTCATGGAAAGGGTCAACTTTGAGATGAGTGATATTCAACATAAATAATGGTTCATTGAAAAGTTACTATCTCATATCATACTACCCTTGATGCAGCAGAATATTGTGACACAGAGTGAGGATCTAGAGATTACAATGAAGTTAGAAGCTTCACCTCTTGGTGAAAATGCAGTTGGCATGACTCAGATTGAGACAAATCTGGAAAAATTGACACTCGAGTTGTAAGATATCAAGAAAGGAAATGAGAATAGTGAGGAATTATGGTCTATTATATGTCGTGTAGAGGGACATACAAAGGATAATTTCCTAGACTTCCGAAACTACCTGTTTTCGGGAGCTCTGAACCTGTTGAGTCATGGAGGTATGCCATGGTGCCGTATCTATCAAGTTTATGGGTATTGACATGAAGTTTGTGGATATATTCAAAATATGGTCACAAAATCGATGAATATATACTGTACATTTTGTTGATCTATTGGACATGAAGATATGGATTGTCGCGCATATGATTTACTCCAGTACATGAATAATGAAAATGTACTATGTGAAGGGAGAATACCATCGAATGGTGCAACAACTACGACTGTAGCCGTAGGTGGTGCAGCCACCACCTCAAATGTAGATGTAGTTTGTACCATAGACGCAACCGTAGATGTAGTTTGTACCACATCCACAACCACTGTTCATACCACAACCATAGTACAATCAAATTTAGGTGGCTTCGCAGTATGTTCAACAACAGCCAAATCCCCTGCAACAATTCAATCAACCATACTATCAACATCATGTAGGATTCCATAGAGGATTCTGTGGAGGACAAGGTGGAGGTTTTGGTCGAGCAGAAGGACGAGGGTGTGGACCAGTGCAATGTTATAATTGTGTACTACTAGGACACTATTAGACAGATTTCCCGCAATCGCAAGTGCAGTGTATGTATTGTATCATTGTTGAACACACTATTGAGAACTATTTGCAACTGATCGCTATATGGAAGGAAGGAAACATTTCATAGCTACAGAACTAGAACCAGCTACAAAACCATAACCAGTTGCAAGACCAGAACCAACTGCAAAACCAAAACCAGTTGTAGAATCAGAATCAGAACCAAATTCCAATTTAGAACCAGAATGCAAACTAGAATGTGAACCAACTAGTGAATCCACCAATGAACTAGAATTAAGGGCCGACGGTTGCATCGATCTCTGTAGAACCCATAATGTAGGATGTTGATGTTGCTATCATTACTCACGGAGGTGCAACAACTAGAGAAGAAATCCTGTTTCCACAAATCTGGTTGGGTAGAAAGAAGAAGGTGTAGTTTGATGTTGACATTGATAAAGATACATTCTTTGAAGCATGTGATGTGATAAGAAGAGATACAGGTAATTTTTCTATTTATGAAATGCCAACTACTTTTGATTCCACTTTGGTAGCAGGGCCATCGTGACAACATGGTACCTTCCAGAGATTCTTTGAAAGTTTCTTGTCGTGGGTAAGAGATCCTAATGCTCTTGCTGACATTAACAATCTATTGCATCGACTAGCCAAGGGATGGAAATATTCTGTAGTGAACTCTCTACATAAGAAAAATACGGGAAAAGAGATGCGCATGAACATTCATATTGGGGACTATGAGGTAGATTTCGTCATCCTGAATCTAGGCTCAAACATCAATATTATTACAAGGAAAACATGGTAGAATATGGGGATCCCACCACTAAGTTGGTCCCTTGCGTAGCTGCAACTGGCTAACCAAGAAAAGGTGCAGCCGATTGGACGGGTTCCACACCTTGCGGTGGAAGTTGAAGGGATGAAGACTTACGCCAATTTTGATGTCATTGAATTTGTTGATGGTGGAGGCTCCTATCCCGTGTTATTGTGTATTTGAAGGGCCAATGAAAGTTTGGCAGTAATCAATTTTAAGAATCGAGTGATTACCTTTGAGAATCAAGACATCAGATTCATATCTCTAATGGATCCAACTGAAGGAAGAAGGTATGTTGAACCAGTGAAGGATGAAGTTGTAAGAGGATGGGATCATGCATATAATATTTTAGAATATTATATACATCCAAATTTCGATGGGGAACTTGGTTTACATATCTCCAACTGTATGTCTTCTTACTCTGATGATGCCTTAGAAAACTGGCAGAATTGCATGCATGAGGTATCGATTTGGAAGTTTGTTCTGATTACTCAATCAATGTGTCAAGTCATAGTTGAGACTATTGAACTATCATTATATGAAGGATTACCCGAGTTGTCTACATTTATAGTTGAATTTGAGGATAAGGTTTCAAAACCACAGTGGTTGCTGGCATCAGATGAAGCATTGAAGACTACTCCAATGTGTTGGTGGGAGACACATAAGAAGTCTATCACTGGCTGGTCATAGTGTCGCATATTGATGACAGTTCTCTTTGGAAATACACAACAGTACCATACCAGAAGGTATGATGGGTGGAATGACCCCGGGGGTCCTCTAATTGAGTGCCATACCTTGTGGGAATCGCAACCAAAGGATGAGTGGGTCCATGATTTCTCCCACACGTTGGATGAAATTCCACGATCATGGTATGTATCTACTGAGTTGCATAGATGGATCACTGTTGGGTGTTATATCCTCTTGATTATTTCACCTAATATTTAATTATCAATTGGGGTTGGTAAGTTTAGATTTGACACAAAATACATGTGAAGGTAGAGGAATTCCTATGGTGTCGTGGACATATTTTAATAAAAACAAGATCAAAATATCTTTCAAAATGAAAAAAACTGAGTTAAACTCCTAAGAATTCAACTATTAAGGTTCTTGAACCAGAACACAATATTAGATTAAAGTATCAAAAATACACCATTCTACTTTATAAACAATTACTAAAGAACTACCCTTTGTAGTAAAGTTTATTGAATAATTTCAAAAACTAATAATGTAAAGAAAATGTATATTGGAAACATAATTCAACAACTAGATTAATAATTTATTTTATAAGCAAATAACTTAAGACTAAAAAAGGATACTATCAACAACTAACTTTTCAAGTGAGAAAATAGGATGCAAGGGAGTAGAAAACTTAATAAAGAAGCAAGTAGAAAACTTAATAAAAATAACTTTTAATTCTTTTCTACAAATCTCTTTTGGTAATCACATAGTGAAAAAGGGAACTATTCCTTCTACTATGGATAATCTATAAGGTACTAGTATAATTTCCTAAAGATAACACACTAAATAATAAGTTTAACATGAAAATGGATAATTCAATCCAAAGGAATTATTATAAAATAGTACAACAGTATTAGTCAAAGAAATCAGAAACAAACAAAAGAAACAAAACATAACATAACTCAAAACATGTTCAAGGTGAAAGGATAAAACTTAATAAATAATCTAAAACAACCTAACTTTTAGTCTTAATATTAAGTAAATCTATCATCTAAATATTATAGTCAAAGCATAATTTAAAAAACTAAAGAGACAGAGCTTTAAACAGGTTCAAAACACAAAAAAACTAAAAAAGAAAGGACAAATTGAATGACAGTCTGAACTACAGGTCAAAAAAGGGTGTATGACTGACAGTTTACACGGACTGTCTGAATGACATTCTACATAGCTAAAATAACAAAAAGTAACCTAAATGATCTAATCTTCAGTTGAATTTGTGCACATGCAAGGGAAATGCATAGAAGTGGTGAATAAACCTACTCAATGATAAAATTTAACAGCAAAATAATCTTAAACTAATTCATAAAAAGAAATCATTTCATATTATAATAAGAAACAAAGTGGAATTTAAATAAACTTATGACAGAAAGGAAATAAACAACAATCTATTATGTATACTTGTAAATAAAATAGTAAAACTGGAAATGAAATGACTAAAAGCAAATTGACAGCAAATTATGTGCGCAACTAGCTATTTGATTTTGGAAATAAGACTAAACTAATTCACACAACATTACAGGAAGTAAATGAAATAAACATTTACAGTAATCTAAATGAAAACAAACTAGAAATTAAACTAACTACAAAAGAAAAATAACAAAATTACAATAAAATAAACCTATGGTTGATGAGGGGCCCTCTCAGCAATCAGGGGTAATGCTTAGTTAACGCTTACATGAACGCAATCATGAACAACATAACATACAACTTCTATTAAAAAATATGGAACATAATTACAATGTGCTTAAGAATGATGAATCACATGCATAAACTGGTTAAACTGCTAGCTAACTGAGCTCTCACGTAAAGGATGATATATATATATATATATATATATATATATATATATATTATTTACAAGGAATGAGAAATTCGACCCTTTATTGGTCGACTGCTCTCTAAATTTAGTCAACCATTATGACCATTAACTGATCAAACACCAACGTACAATGTTCACCCTCTCCTTCGCGCGTCAGCTCTCTTCATCGCGTGATGTGGCATACAAGATCCTTCTTTAGCATGGATGGTAGAGTGGTATTAGGAAAAGGAGAGCACACTGGTGAGTCTTCTAGAACGGGAATCATGCTATCATCCAAATGCATGGATTGGTGATGTGGTGCCAAGCAAAGGCATCATGATGGTGAGTCTTCTAGAATGAGGGCTTCTCCATCACCCAGACATGTGGACAACAAGTAGTTTGTAGACCGTTCCAATGTTTTAATTCCTGGTGTTAGCACTCAGAATGTACCCAGGTTATAAAAAATAAATTTCAAGGTAACATCAAAACCACTTTTAGAAAGAAACTGGCTTTTCTTCCCAGAGAGGGATCTCTCAAATACAGATTTAACAAGGCCAGATATAATTCAAACACTTAAAAATTGTATAAAAGGTTGAAACAACAAGTAACCATTGGGAAATGGAGTCACATATACATAAAGATATCACAAAGACATATGCATGAGATTTTGTCAAAGGCAAGATAACCATTCCATCACAGTCATTCATTTAGTTTGGGTGAGACAGAAGAAACGAGGAACAGTCCATTAATACAGAGCATCAAATATGAGCTCTATATTAACTTTAGTAGAAACATTCATAAAATATCTGAAAATATGATCAGAGAATAAACAATATGATTTCTAACCATTCAACACTATGCCTCAGATATGAAGAAAAACAGAATGAAGTGTTACACTAGAAAAACGATCACAGAAAAAGAGAGATACGAACTGCAATGTAAATGATGCAGGAATCTCTGATAACTCTTATGCATTCGCTTTGTTATTCAAAAAATATATGTCTTCAGTAGAACCAATCAACAACAAGATGGGTTCCAACCCCCATCATATAAAATAGATGCACTTATATACATAAAATTATTTCATCTTCCAAGAAGATTTATAACTGAATAACCGGCTTAATCAAAGTCTTGTAACTATATTCCTAACTCCTAGGAATAAACTACTAGCTTCGATCCTAACAGATCATTAAGTTAAAATCAACTCAGTAACATGGCCTCGTCCAAGTAGCTCCTCAGCGCACAACACTTGTCTTCATGAATGAAGGATATATTTCGTTTTTCCGAATCTTTCTATGGCTCTCCATTGCTCCGCACTTGGAATATCATATTCGATCATCTGATGAATGGACACCTCCAGCTCCATGTAGGCTTCATAGGACACCTTAGGCAACTTTCCCCTGATGATTAGGAATTTCTGTAGTATCTCAAAATATTCCGTCAGCTTGTCCACGATAACTTTCCCTGTCAACCCCTTTTCCATATCGTCAAATTTGGAATGATCCATGCGGCTTTGTACCAACAGGTTGCGATAGTGCTCTTGAGAAAACATTCATCCATCTTCATCCCAAAAGGAAGGAAGCCCATCTTCAAATAGTTCTTTGAAAGCATGTTTGAAGTCATTAACCTGTGAGACCATTTCATCAGCTTTGTCCTGGACTGCCTTCATTAGATGATGCTTATGGATAAACGTTTTGGCTCACAGTACCATTGCTATCCTATCCTTTATGCCTATATTATGCAACTTTTGGTATGTTAATGAATTTTAGAAGTTTAACGCATTCTGGGGTATGGAAAGGGGTTTCCTCTCCATAGTTTCGTTTACTAAATTCAGTCTCTGATTGGATAGATTGATCAATATGCTTTGATCATCAATGAAATTTAAATAGTGCCTGAATTTAGTAATTTCTATGGATGTATCCCAAATTATGTGCTTTGCTCCCTGGAGAGGACCCTTCCCGATTTTTCTTTCCTTCAATTCATTAAATTTATTTCGTAGCTTATTTCTATCTTGCAATATTTTATTTTTATTTTTAGTAACTTTGGCCAGCTCGGATTTGACTTTTTCATTTTCCACCTTTAATTCTCTTATTTCTTCATCCTTCAAGATGACCTGGGACATAGGTACTAGTAAGTCATGTGCAGAAAAATCATTTAATGGTTTCTCAATATTCACAATGGATAGGTCTTCATCAATGGGAGTTTTGCTCATCAACTCCTCCATAACTCTTTTTCATCGATTTGGTCCTTTTTTAGCAGGGAGATTTGGGCTATTAGCTCATTCCACTCTGTTTCCCATTTGTCTTTTTCCTCTTGTAATTTGACAGCTCTTCCTTTGTGCTCCATCATCTCCAGGTGAATTTTGTCTTTCTCTTCTTGTAATGATAATAATTCAGATGATTGAACATGTTCAGTGCTTGGGATCTTCAACCTTTTCTTCAAAACCTGGAGGGATTTGTCCTTTTCTTCTAGAAGTCTTTTGATTGCCTGGGTGTTATCTCTTTCATTTCCTGAGCTGATAATGTCTGCTTGTAGCTTTTTAATTTGAATAGCATTGGCCTTATTTTCAACTTTCTCATGTTTTAACTGAACCTCTAACTTGTCTACCAAAATTTGTAACTTATTAACCCTCATCATAGCATGCAATAAATCTGAATAAATAATGTCACATGTTTGCTTATGTAACTGTATTTTGTCTGGTACACTAATCTTGTCCAATCTTACTTCCATTTCTGACATCTTCTTATCATTTACTATGGTCAATTTAAAAGTATTTATTTCTATGTCTCTGGTAGAAATCAAGGAAGTTTTTGGATTATTTAAACTCTTTACTCACGGGAGTAGATTCCTTGTCTCTTCTAGGGACTGCTTTTGCTTCCCCACATAATTGGCCATGAGCTCCTCTTTGGATTTGAAAACTGGGCTTGATTCTGAATTATCTACACCTTTAAAAGAAAACTGATTCACCTGTATAGATTTTGTTGAAACTAAAGCAACTCTTTTTAAATCGTTTGAAATCTCTTCACTTGAAACTCCACCATCTTGAAACAATTTGGCCTTTTTGTGTGACCCATCCTCATCCAATTCCATGCTTTCAGCTTCAGAAAGACTTATTTTAGCTACAATATAAATACCATCTGTCATTTGAGATACTGCAACTGGTATAATACTTGCACTTTCATCAGATCTTGGAATTTCCATAAAATGAAGCAAATTGGCTCTCTCGCTCAGGCTTTCAACAACTTGGTGGTCAAAAGGCTTGTTTTTGTTTGCCTACTTTCTCAGGGAAATTATATGATGGAGATCATAATTTACCCTTTGCTCCTTTTGAAATTCCATACTTTCCAACAATTTTTCTATAAACACCAGAGCACCTTTATTTTTGAAAATAAAAGAACCAACTTTGAGAGGGAACTTGATATTTGAATATTTTTTAAAGGTCCCAAAGTGTTCTTCTTTTGAATGCAATATTTGTCTCATAAAATCTAATGCAAAAATTATGGGGGTAAGGAAAGCAGATAACTTATACGGTTCTCCAGTAAAACCATATATTCTCAAAACTGTGGAATCCTTATATAGAAACCAATCTCCGACTCTATCCTCAGGTGAGGATTGCATCATGCATTTCATCTCTTCTAATACCCGGGGCAGCACTTCATCAAATAACATCTTGTATATTTCTGACATGATAGAATTGGAAAATTCAAACATGTTGATTTGCATGGGCAAATCTGTAGAGAACATGGTACTCAAAAATGCAACTCGGTGACATTCGAACATAGCAAGATGTTCAGTAAATAAGTCTGAAACTTGAAGAATCTGACCTTTGGAAATTCACTCAATTGAAGATGTATAGCTTCTGCTAAGTACTCATCTAAACTGAGTACATGAACTAACTAAGACTCAGAACTCAATGAACTAATTTTTAATAGAAAACCTAAGATGACTTCATTTACATGACAATCATCATCTAGAACCAAGACTTGACAGACTAAGGACACAACTAACTGAACTTCATCTTTGAAAATGTGAACAGGATAGGGAAGAAA
Organism: Pseudotsuga menziesii; assembly: GCA_001517045.1. Lineage (NCBI taxonomy): Eukaryota > Viridiplantae > Streptophyta > Pinopsida > Pinales > Pinaceae > Pseudotsuga > Pseudotsuga menziesii. The sequence goes on from LPNX011216413.1 coordinate 32,223, forward strand.
AAGACCATCTAGTGATTGACCATTTTTAAGGATACTTGACAAGAATTTACAACAGATCTCAGTTTCACAATTTTTATACACTTAAGCTAAAATGGATTCATTTACACGTTCACGACTATCAGGGTAGTCATTAGGCAAATTCAGGTTTTCACGGATGACCTTGGCATCAATTTTACACAGGATCTTAGACTTGGACTGACTGACAATAACTCTCTGAGAAGAAGAATAATTAACTGCGCACCACTTTGGGAACTCGGGAAAATGTATGGTTTTATCAACAGCAAAATAATATAAAAATGATTTACAAGCATTAAGGATATCATTACCCTGCGAATTTTACTGCCATAACCTCTCTTTTCTAACTGATACACTTCCCATAGACAAAAAAGGGTCACACACTCCTCTGTCTCTGTCGACCAGGTATTCTTCTTTATCATCCAAAATATGACTAAATCCTTGCAAATCTTTTCCTTTGTCCATAATTCAGACAACAACGGTGATTAGGTGGATGAATTTTGGGCGTCCAGGACTTACCTGTTAGTGTGACTGTGTGTATTCGAGATTGACTATTGATGTTGGCGAGCACGCAGGTCCTTTTCATTCGTCCAATGCTAATTAAAAAATAAATTTTGAACAAGTCAAATTTGTTTATATAGGACCCCACTCCGGAGACCCCCTTTAGTGGTTTCTGCTAAACCTCTTTTGTTCGCGGAATGCACCACAAGTTGCCGCATGTACTATGGTTTGCATTCCGCTACCACCTTTTGTCTCCAACAACCGCGCAACTTCCTGCTCTAGATCCGTCAATGATCGTTGATATATTTCGCCTTTATTTACCAGCCGTCGGATGGAGCGATACGTACCATATTCCATCGAGCTCCTTTGTTTTATCAAATGTGCAAGTCTACAGGGCAGAGTTCACAACAACCATAGATCTTATTGGGCCGGATCAGCGACCGTTGATCTTCACGTCTTGTCGAACACCCGTATATCGTTGTCTTTCTTGTATATTTATAAAGCGGACCCGTTATAAGCCTTTGATCTCCGTCTTCTTGCTCTGCACCGTTGGATCCCGCGATAATTCATCGCTTACTCACCCTTTGTCATACCCTTATATCATGATATTTAACCAAAGTTTGAAAATCAACCATTATTTCCTTTTTATCATGGTCCCTTTGAGCCTCTGCCAGGTAGGGTTGTTAACAACTGGAATCTGTTATCAACATCTCATAGTTTGGTTAGCGATTTAGACAGTAAGTTGGACAGTGAGCTGGATATGCTCTACGCATATCTAGTTGAACGTGTGTCTGTTTTTTAACTTGTCCAAAGACTATATAACCTGCAAACAAATATACACATAAATTAATATATCAAACGCACTTCAAACAATGTTAATTTTAATTAATAAAATCATAAAATGAAAATAATAATTTTTTTTACATAAACCTTAAATTCATTCATACCTGGGGCTGAATAGTGAGCTGCAAGATAGAAAATATGCAAAAAGATGATAAAACATATGTTTAAACACGTAATTTAACTGCCAAAAATGATGACAAAGCTAGGATCAACAATCACCATTTGGGAAGAGTTTATAGTTTGCTTCACTCACACCTTAAGTTTTGTAGATACCAATCTAGCTATTCATGGTGCACTGCACAATGTCAACGACGTTTTTTTGAAGGTCGTTCCAGTTGCATATTCGGTGGATCCACATGAGAAGTGTCAGATGCAATCGCTGATGGAATGCTACAATGTGACAAGTGGACCAAAGGATGAATATGATCCATGAAAGATTAATATTCCAGAGATTGAAGGGATTTAGAATGTCGGAGAACCTGACATACCAACGGATCCAATGAATCGACCATTAAAAATACAGAAGGTCAACATTGGGAAAGAAGATAATACAAAGTTTGCAAGTTTTGGGGACTATTAGGAGGAAGAAACTATGGAAAATATAACAAATATGTTGCATGAGTTCCAATATTTGTTTCCTACGAAGTTTTCTGAAATGAAAGGGATATTGGGAGATTTAGGAGAGATGAAAATACCACTGAATCTAGATGTAAAACTAGTAAGGAAATGACGGTATCTCTTGAATCTGTGATATAAAGAAAGGGTCAAAGATGAGCTCAATAGAATGCTAGATGTTGGGATAATAGAGCTAGTTGAGGAATCATAATGGATCAGTCCCATGGTAGTGCAATATAAGAAGACATGTGAGGTTTGGATTTGTGTCGACCTCAGAAAGTTGAATGATGCATTTCTGCATCATCCATTTCTAACACTATTCACTAATGAAGTCCTAGAAGGAGTGGGCGGTCAAGAAATGTATTCCTTCACAGATGGATTTTTTGGCTATCACCAAATCAATATCGCAAAAGAGGATTGCCACAAGACAACATTTGTTACTGAATGGGGTTGTTTTTAGTACATGGTGATGCTCTTTGGACTGAAGCATGAACCTGCGATATTCTCCATAGTTGTTGTTTCCGTGTTTAAGTATTTGATTCAGAATTTGTTGGCAGTTTATATGGATGACTAGATGGTTTATGGATTGATCAAGGACCATTTGGAGAACCAGTGACTGATGCTAGAGCGATGTCAACAACATCAGATTCCACTAAATTCGAAGAAGTATATTTTCTGCGCACCACTTGAAATCTTATTGGGGCACATTGTTTGCAACCAAGGAATATTGGTTGACCCAACAAATATTGCGCAAATTTTTAGCTTTCCACCACCTATGAATGTAAAGTTGCTTAGAACAATGCTAAGGAACATAGGATACTATTGTAATTTCATCCGAGGCTATGTTGCGATCACAAATCCTATGCAGATGTTGCTAAATAAAGATGTGGTATTTTTCTGGAGTCAAGAGTGGCAAGGCAGTTTTGATACATTGAAAGCCAATATGGCTTCTGCACAAATACTGGTATTTATTGATTGGAAGAAGGAGCCCCATGTTCATGTGTATACCTCATATATTTCATTGGGAGTGGTGCTCATGCAACCTTGAGAAGGAGATCTTGATCACCTGATTCTTTCGCCAGTTGAAATATGTCATCTGCAAAGAAAAATTATACTACAAGAGAGAGGGAAAGTCTGGCAATGGTGTTATAGCGGATTTCACCACACTAGGTGAATCACACATTGTATGGCCTTCCCCTGTCCTACTGCAGACTCATTAGCCCCTATGGACCAATTGTTGTCTTTTGATGTATCATTGACCATCCCTAAAAACATTAGAAAAATGATATACGCGTCCTTTTCCCTGATAACCGTGCACATACGCGGATATTCCCTTTATAGTCGCGTACATCGGGATGTGTGCATAATACAAAATCCTTTGGAGCGTTCCTTGACTTGGATCCGACTCATATGACTCCTGGCCTTCCATATGCCTTGAGATCGCACGGATTCGACCTTTCAGTATCCATTTGAAAAGCTATATAAGGAACCCATTGAGACATTGAAAGCATAAGAGAGAATTGAGAGTATCGAAACTATAGTCCATTGTTGCCAGAACTTATGCTTGAGTCTGCATCCCTTTGTCCCTTGGAGCACTTTTGTGTTCTTCCCAAGCTTGCCTTTTACTAGTAAGCTTGCTATCGAAGTGATGGAGGATTGAGGTGGTGGAGGCCCAAGTGGGGGATTCAGTTTCTCCGGTTCGCAGACGTGCCGTCAGAGGTTGTCACTTGTAATCTCTGATTCATATTAATAGAAATATCTTTTCCTGTCCAGTAATGTGTATTTGAATGAATATTGTATCCATTGGAATATGTCAAATTCTTATACATTATTGATTATATATGCTAGAATAGATCTAACACCATGAAATATAGTATGCTTGTATTGTTTACTTGTTGTTGAGGATGTGCTATAATAATTTAAGCTGAAGATTGGAAAGCTCAACGGGGATCTACTTCAACCGTCCGGAATAAGGTACGAGGTTCGATCCTTTAGTGTTAGATGTTTTTATTTCTATTGCATATTGGGAAAGATTGATTTCTAGAGTCTAGCTGTCTGTTGTGATACCCCAAGCCATAGGAATTTCTCTCTGTAACAGAATTGGCGACTCTGCTGGGGAGTTCCTAGTAATTGTCCTTTGGGGGTTGATCTTTTGGCATTCAATGTATTTGAATTGCTCTCTCTCTCTTGTTTCTGTGTCAGGTATGGGGGCATGTATGCCTGGTAGAGCCTGATTGGTGTGAATTTAGTCTCAACATGTTTGTTTGCCTGGAATTTTTGCATCTTTTTCTTCCTATACGCGGGTTTGTTACTTACAGTCGCGTATACACGTGTTTTCCTCTGGGATTTCCGCGTATACCCTGGTTTTTTACCTTTTTGTGGAAGATAGTGGATTGCTGGGTGAATGCTGTTAGTTGTTGAGTCTCATTTGGCACTGCCTGAGTCTGTTAATACCTCTGTTTTTTACCAGAAACATTTTTTTTGCCTAAATTTTGTCTTTTAGGAAAGTTCTTTTCATGGCATCTTGGATTTTTTGTTTGAGATTAGTGCATTAGAGTCCTTTTGCCTTAGTTTTTTGCTGGAATGTTGTTTATGTGTGCTTGCAGAGTCTGGGGTGGTTAGAATCATTCTTTTGCTTTTTGTATCTCTTTATTTAAAAAAATCCAAAATATTTTCTTATCATCATGCATTGCATTATGCATTTTGCATTGTACTTGCATTAGATCTATATTTTCTTTGGAGTAATAGTTACGAATTCATATAGGGAAATTTGCATTCAGCATTTGAAGAAGAAATTGTGCATTCACGTAGTATGCATACCCTGTTTTCATGGACACAATGCATTTGCATTGATTGTTAGGTGTGCATTTTACTTCTTGTTGCGTCATAACACCATTAGTTGCACAACCATATCCTATTTTTGAGTAATAAAGCCAAAATAAAATCAACGCTAAATAAAATTAATTACACTCTTTTCTTTTCTAGGTTGCACCAACAAGATTAGGTTTTAGGATCTTGGAATAGTTCATTGAAAGTTAATTCTCCAAGATCACTAAACAACAACAACTAGGTGTCTATCCAGGGAGTTTGTGAAATCCTTGGTATAACCAGCATTCTCAGGAAGCTCCTCTCAAAAGGGAGTCAAGCTCTAGGCAGTGTGAGTGGTTGTTGATTGGGATAACCCCTGGTCGAGAACTGTGTAGCACCGGCGATATAGCCAGGATTGTATTCGTATCTGGGGGCTCTTTCAGAAGTTTTGGGCTTTGCTACCCTGCCCATACGGTCAATCCCGCCTGCGACTATCTGCCTGAGCAATGATTATATTGAGGTGACCTTAGTGACCTTACCTAGGATATCGAGGGGGTACTTGTAGAGGTTATTCTGCATGTGTCTCGGCCAGGTTGAGGTCAGACAGCACAGTTGCTTTACGCGTTGAAGCTCAGGGCCACAATAATTGGTTTCAAACCTCCGCTTGTGGTGAAAACGGCCTCTCAAGCCTCTCCTAGGCGAGACATACTAGCCACATTCGGGAGCTCACTTATCCAGCCCTTGTTTTCTTGCTTTTCGCTTTAGATTTTATAGTGATTTCTCTGTGCATGCTAGTTGGCCTAGGGTTGACGTAAATAGAGAGTCTTTGCTTTATTGTTGATTCATTGTGGAGTCGGGTGCATTTCTGCATCGTTCTCGTCGGTTAGCAGGACTTCCGCCTTCCACTTCTCCTCCTCCTCTGGGAGAGGGGCCTAGACGGTCTAGGAGAACTGTGTCACACATTGATTCACACACCATGGAGGATCATTCAGAGACTATTCCTGAGCCACCTCCTCCTATTTGTATTGACGATGGGGAATTTACTCCTACATATGATCCCTCACCTGACCTAGCTGAGATCGGTCCCGTTATTTCCCAGATAGGATCTTTGCATGATAGACCTGCTCACACTAGGCCAAATTCCCCATTGACCCGTTACCGGTATGGAATTTCGGATGATGTCGAGACTCACTTTGACCCTCCTAGCACCAGCTATGGTAGTTATGTTACCACTAGTTTTCCTATGCACGATTTGACATTTCATGTTGAATCCAACTTTGACCCTAACACTATACCTGGGGGCATTCCCATGCCTTACCTTGCTGAGAGGTTTGGGAATACTAGTCACATTGCACCTTCCATCCCAGCGGTGGAAGCTACATCTTATATACCTTCTAGGTCTAGAGTTAGTGATCCCATAGTGATACCAGGTTCTAGACGAGTGACGATAGGCACTAGCACATATCTTCTTACCGAGATTCCTTCATCCTCGCTTCTGAGTTCTTCAAATGCAAACCCTCCACCTTAATCTCATGGTCCTTCGAGTTGGCACGTAGCTACGAGTCAGATTCGTACTGCGATTACTAGACCTATTGTGTCTCAAGCCTACATACCACCCGTAGTTTTGGGAGGTTATGTTCATGTTTCTAGAGGGTAGGTTACTACTTCCTCGACATATATCCCTACTTCCGGTATGTATATTCCTATTTCCGGAATGTATATTCCTACCTACGGAGTGTCTCATGAGGCATCGCAAGCAATGACCTATGAACACTACTATGGGGTGCAGTATGGACAGGTCTCTTCACCTTATGGAGGCGGGTATTCACAACCTGCTTACTCTCCTAACTATGGATTTGTAGCTCCTACTAGTCAAGTTCCACCTCATTATGCGACTTCCACGCCACCCTATACGGGTCATACAGGAGGAGGTCACTATGGCCAAGGTCATGGTGGTAATCAATCCTATATGAACCAGGGAGCGGTCCCTAGATCTCATCATACTAAGCTTCCTTTCCTCGCGACACTCAATTTACCTGACTTATCAAGACTTACGAACGATCCTGTGGCTCATGACCCGGCTTGGCTGGCTGTCCCTACCAAGCTTCCTTCGGACATACCTAAGTTCGAAGGAAAACCAGGAGAGGATCCGAGTGAACACGTTATGACATTCCACCTATGGTGCTCTTCCAATTCATTGCATCAGGACTCAGTCCGTTTGAGACTATTTCAACGCACCCTTACAGGGCCTGCGGCGAAATGGTATATAGAGTTACCTAGGGGTGCCTTTACTTTGTTCGACGACCTTGCGATGACTTTCCTTAATCACTTCCAGCTACCGGTATGATATGATGTTGGTACTGAACTCTTGTCGACATTTCGGCAAGATAAAGCCACGCATATTTCTGATCATATTCAGGAATGGCGTAGATGGAAGAGATTAATAAAAGCCTTTATACTGCCGGAATTCCTCCTTGAGTGGTTTCTCAAATCTTTATTGCCATATATTGCGAAGGATGTTTCCACATCCGGAGTGCAGAATGAGGACCAAGCCATCTTTAGGGCGCAGGAACTAGACTTGATCTATGCTTAATCTGGTTTGTTATATGAGATTATACCTAATGCCCCTCGTTCTAGTTTTGATCCCAAGGTCAAACCTGGACCACATGCCGATGGCATTGTGGGTAGTGCAAGTAAGAAACCTACAGGTTCGGTTCTGAAACACGTTTCTCAGTTGTCAATCAACCAATATGCCTCGGGACAAGCTACGACTTCGTCTCAGCCTGCCCAAACGACGAATGTACTTGCTGTGCAATCATCCAACCAGAAGGGTAACCAGCAACCTGGACGGAATAGAAGAAAGGGTAAAAACAATAATAAGAAGGGTGGGAATAAAAATGAGAATGCCAACAATAATGACAAATAAAAATGCTGGGGGGGACAAGCAGAATAAACATAAGGTTAAGTTTCCTTGCAAGCTTTGTAAGGATGATCACCTCACTTACTTGTGCCCTAGGATGGATGAAGCTTTGAAGTTCATAGCACAGGGCCCAGCTGTGTTAACGAACCCTTTACTGCATAACCAGAATATGAACTCGAAGTCCCATGATCAATCTAGTGATGAAGATCCACCTGAAACTAGTGGTCGTGGGTGCATTAATATGGTCCATGCCGCGAAATTTGTGACGCGTGCGAAAGATTATTCTTTGTCACAACCCAACCCAGGTAAAGAACCTGATCCACCAGGAACCCCTTTGCGTATTGAGAAACCTACGAATAAACTTGAGGCTGCACCTCGCATTCCTAATGGGGTACTTAAGCGTTTGGGGCATAATCCAAATGCCCGAGCCACCCAGAACTATTCAGTTGCCGAGGACTTGGGTCATACTCCTTGTGCAATGTCTGCATTGGAAGTGCTTCAGAGTTGTCTGTTACAAAGGAAGGCTTTGCTTTCCGCTCTTGGTGTGAATGGTGATGATTCTTCCTCAGTGATCAAGTTTGAAACCGTAGGACATAAGCCTTGCTTTCCCTACTATGTGTCCCTTTTGGTGCATGTAGAATGTCTTAATATGATCGTCAAGCGTACTGTGATTGACGAGGGCGTTGCTGCTTCTGTGATGTCTTTGTCTTGTTGGAAGGGTCTTGGTTCTCCTGAGTCGTCAAAGTCTACGACCATGTTAATTGATTTTGATGGGAGATCGTTTAGGTCGCACGGTATCCTTCCTTCTCTTAAAGTCTGTTTGGGAGGGAAGACCATTGCGATAGAGGTCGAGGTGGTTGATGCGCCCCTTGACTACAATCTCTTACTGGGAAGGAATTGGATGTATAGTATGAAAGCCGTTGCGTCTTCCATATTTCGCGTTGTATGCTTTCCTCATAATGGGAAGATTGTGATGATTGATCAGATGGCATTCAAGAATCCGGCTGTTAGTGCATCTTCGGAAGCTTCGGTTTTGAAAGTCGAACATTCCCAGCCGACAACTGTGAGTGTGGGTGTAGGTATGTATCCTTCCCTCATGGGAACATTTAGTTGTCCTGCACCCATCCTCATGATAGGAGCTAGTTTCGATGGTGCTTCCACGTCTACGAGATCGGTGCCTTTTCGCACAAGTCATATGGGAGATCCTTGGATTCTTCCTTCACCGAGTCCTTCGAGTGAGGCCATTGAGACGAGTGTGTCGTTTCCTGTAGCCATGATAGCTTACCAAGATAATCTTCAATCTGCTGCAGAGCCTTGTTCTTCTTCTTCACAGACAGAGGAAGAAGACCCCTATGTGTTGTTCGCATGGCCACTACAGTCTTCTCATGCCCACGATTTCCTTGATATGGTTTTCCCTTCAGATGAAGCGATCATCGAGGCTATGTCGGGAGTTGAGACACCATGGGAGGAACTTCATCATAGATCATATTTCCTTCCAGAGCTTGACCTTTTGGAGCATGAGGATTACAGGGAGATTCTTAGACAGAAAGCTAGTAGACCCATGATTCCATTAAGCTCTCCTGGTCAGATGGCTGATGGAAACATGGAAAACATATCGTCAACTATGCCTATCAACATTTCTTGCAACCCTGGTACAATTGAGAATGTGTACATTGGGGAAGATTGTTCCCAAGATGAGATTCGTGAGTATACCGAGCTATTCAAGGAATTCCGTGATGTTTTTGCTTGGTATTACGATGAGATTCCAGGGATTGACCCTCGGATTGTCGAACACGAAATTAAGACTTACCCCAATGCGAAGCCTGTTCAACAGCGTTTACGCGCGGTAAATCCTAGGAAAGCACCCGCCATAAAGGCATAGATAGAGAAGCTATTGAAAGCTGGTTTCATCTATCCCGTTCCCTTGATGGAGTGGGTTTCAAATCCCGTTTCGGTGGATAAGAAACAAGGAGCGATCCGTATATGCATTGATTTCCGTGATTTAAATCGTGCCTGTTCTAAGGATAACTTCCCCACACCATTTATAGATCATATTTTGGATGAGTGTGCGGGTAGTGAGGTGTTCTCCTTTATGGACGGTTTTTCCGGATATAATCAGATTCAAATTAAACCTGAGGACCAACATAAGACCACATTTATTTGTCCTTGGGGAACATTTGCATATCGGAAAATGCCTTTCGGCCTTAAAAACACCGGAGCTACCTTTCAGCGGGCGATGACCTTGATTTTCCATGATCTCAAGTCCATTATTGAAGTATTTTTGGATGACCTCGGTGCTCAGTCTCGCATGAGGATGCATCATTCTTATCACTTGAGATTGGTGTTCAAAAGATGCCAGCACTATGCTGTTAGATTAAACCCTCATAAGTGCATATTTTGCGTGAAATCGGGTCGTTTGTTAGGATTTATCGTTTCAAAAGAGGGTATAAGAGTCAACCCCTTGAAGGTGGAGGCAAAACTTCAGTTGTCTCCCCTATGAAATATTCGTCATATTCAGTGTTTGCAAGGCATGGAAAAATTCCTACGAAGATTTGTTGTCAATTTCGCCAATTTGACTAGAGGTTTCATGTGTCTCCTGAAGAAGGATACTCCCTTTGAATGGGATGAGCAAGCCCAGGAGTCCTTCGATGCACTTAAGCGAGCCCTAGCATCGGCCTCGCTGATTAGTCCTCGGGATTATAGCCGTGATTTCTTATTATATGTGGCCGCGTCTTTAGAGACGATGGGGATGGTTTTGGTTCAGGAGGATGAGGAGCTCCAGGAGCATGTCATATATTATCTGAGCCGAAACCTTATTGACGCATAGATTTGGTATTCTCATGTCGAGAAGCTTGCCTTGGCTACCATACATGTGGTGCAGCATTTGAGACATTATATTCTCCTTCGCCAAACCTTGGTTGTTGCCCATGTCAATACATTTCAGTTCGTCCTCACACGTAGGATGATTGGGGGAAAATATTAGAAATGGATTGTCATTCTGCAAGAGTTTGATCTCGAGTTTGTTTCGGAAAAATCGAAGAAATCTTTAATCTTTGCAGAGCTCATATCGGATTTTCCGAGTGAGGCTGAGGAGTCAGTATGTGAATATACGTTCGTTGATGAACACATTTTCTTGATCTCAATGGCTGACCCATGGTAAGGTGATATCATAGTATATTTGCAAACGCAGAGGACCCCTACTCACCTCTCGCGAGATGAGCAACGTCGATTACATCACGTTTCCAAGAACTACCTCATAGTGGACAATACTTTGTATCGCCGTGGAGTAGATTCCCTTTTACGACGTTGTTTAACTCATGATGAGGCTGAGGTAGTGCTTAATGATTGCCAGGGAGGGGCATGTGGTGGTCATTTATCTGGGCTTTCTACAGCTCAAAATATTTTGAGAGCAAGATATTTCTGGCCATCAATCTTCAAGGATTGTATTGAAGTGGTCAAGAGGTGCCACCCTTGCCAGGTGTTTGCACGTAACATGCGCTCGAAGCCTGCCCCGTTACACCCTATTATCACTGCCGGTCCCTTCACCAAGTGGGGGCTATATTTTATGGATTGCAACCCAGCTTCGGCTGGGGGGCACCATCATATCATAGTGGCTGTTGATTACTTCACGAAATGGGCTGAGGCAATGCCTACTGTAAAATCCGATGGTGAGACAGCCGCTCACTTCGTATTCAATCAAATCATTACTCGGTTCAGGATTCCGAGAGAGCTTGTCACTGACCATGGCTCGCACTTTTAGAATCGTATGATGGAAGAGTTGGCATCCAAGTTAAGATATAAGCAAGAGCACTCCTCTTCCTACTATCCTCAAGCGAATGGACAGATTGAAGCTGTGAATAAATCACTTAAGTCCATTATCCAACGAACCATCGCACAAAGCAAGACGAATTGGCATATTATGTTGTACCCTGCTTTGTGGGAATACCGAACCGTGGTAAAGAATGCCACTGGTTTTTCTCCATATCAGCTTGTTCATGGAGTGGAGTCAATATTACTAGTTGAATGCGAGATTCCTTCATTGAAGTTAGCCGTGGAACTCTTACCAGACACTTCGCCTTTGGAGGAGCGTTTGGTTCACCTTGAGCAACTCGATGAGCAGCATAGAGATTCCTTGGTGACTCTAGAAGTTAATAAGCATCGCGTGAAGGCCCAATACGATAATTCTGTCCATCCGAGAGTGTTTAGTGAGGGAGACTTGGTCCTTTTGTGGGATCAATCGAAAGAACCCTTGGGGGTAGGGAAGTTCAATCCTATGTGGCATGGTCCTTACGTGGTCAAGCGTGTATTAGAGAAGGGTGCCTACGAGTTAGTGGATTACGAAGGGACAGTCTTGGCAGAGCCTAGAAATGGGCTCTATCTTAAGAAATACTATGCATGATCTTTATCCAAGGCTGTTTGTTGTATATTATTGTATAGCTTTTTGCATAGTTAGGTCTTGTTTATCATGATTGGGTTTGTGATTAGTTTCCATTTCTTGTGGCAGATGTCAATGGAATCCTCCACCTACATAGGATTCACGGATGGTGCAAGCCGTCACACTCAACACTCAACCTCAGCTGCTTGGGTGATTTATACTCCTATGGGTCATGTACTATCTTCAAGAGGTGTATGTCTACGGCCATCTTCCAACAATGTTGCCGAATATAGTGCTGTTATCGAGCTTCTACGGGATTCCATTTCGCATGGTGTTCTCTCTCTGGAGGTACGTCTTGATTCATAGTTAGTAGTGTCACAACTAAATGGTTTGTACCATGTTAGAGATCCGACGTTATTGAGGAGGTTCTTACGTGTGAGATTGCTAGAACGGAAATTTGAGAATATAACATATATACACATTCCAAGAAATTTTAATCAAATTGCTGACTCATATGCTAACTATGTGTTATATTGGCATTTGTTTCATTCATTATAAATTAATCATAAACACAATTTTTACACATGTAAATAAATAAACCGATCACCATACAAATTTTTTATATACATCAAAAATGTGGTAATACATAGTGTCATAATACAAAATTGGGGCTTTGAAAGCCACCATCATATACACGGTAGCACAAAATAGATACACTCCCAGGTGTCTAGTCCTGTGGAGGTGGATGAGGGTTGTGATCATGATATGTCACCACGGCTCTAGCTAGCCGCTGGAATAAATGCACCCATGCGCATGGTATACCAACCACCTGTCTCTGCATAGCCTCAGGCAAGTCCTCGACTTGCGCCATGGGAATCCTGTGAGTCAGTCACACAAAATTGGTATGGATGCTTTGGAGCATTCGCTCCACATCCACACCGGTGATATTGTCTCCTCTTCCCCTCCGTCTATGACGTGGGAATCCCTCTGGTCGCCGTGGTCCCACATCTGCACATGAATGATAGATGTCACTATATATTGTCACCCAAAAACATGTCTTTTTTATTCCATTAATCAAGAAAACACAAAAAAATTAAATACTTCAATTTTTTTTTAAAAATGAGTAAGGGTCGAGGTCCGTTACCTATGTCTCCATATCCTGATCCTGGTGGTAATGGCATGTCCGGGTCTCCCCAGAAGTCTATCCTTTCATTAGGGTAGTCCTCTATGGCAACAATCTGTCATCGCCACCATGGAAAAAAGTCTACTGGATAAGGGTTGGCCACCCTACCACCCCCCAGTCTGCGCATCGCGTCTGCCCAACATCGTTGGGACGGATCTCGAACCTCGTGGAGAGGAACATCCACTCTAGGGCTCAATCCTGGAACACGCTCGAAGAAAAACGTGCTCAAGATACTGGTAAACCTGAAGTTCCGTATCCTACCTGCCTTGCACTCACTGAGCTGATGTTTTATGTTGCTCAGTAGGGAAGTGCTCCAGTCATAGATGGTCGGTGTCATGAACTCCACCGCATAGAACATCAGTGGCCGAGAGGCCTGATGGAGTGATGCTAAGCCTGCTATCCTACCCAGCATCAGTAGTATGGCCTTTAGGCCCAGCACCTATATAGCGTTGGTGGGAACTTGGCTCCCCACCTTCTCCGTCTCTGGGTAGCAGTACACAGCTATGTACTCATCGATAGTCATCCCATGACCTGGCCCTCCACGGGCATGAAGATTCACCATCTCACCTCGCCGTGATAGACCTGTGATAAAGTAGATATCCTCCACCTCAATGGTGAGGGACATACCGTCTAGCCAGAAGGACTCTGAGTCCAGATCCCAATGGTCTACAAGCATCTGTAGTAGTCCTGGTTTGGCCCTCAAGCCTCCTAGGCACCAAAACTTGTAGAGTCCGCATATTCTTAGAGATTCTTGAGCCATTCTGTCAGCCCTTACTGCTTCCTCTACATGACCGTGCTCGCGTTCTTGCCACTCTAGCACCATCCTGCATGAGAAGTTGACCAAATGTCCATTAGATTCTTAGAAATCCTTATGCGCGGCGTCATACGCGGCTGTTTTCAAAATAGCCACGTATGTACGCGGTTTTTGGTCCCTTTTCCGCATATAGCTAGCCCTATATGCAGAAAAATCCTCGATACCCGCATGAGCCATAGCGCTCATGTAATTTTGGCCTTTAAAAATTCATTTGACCATGAAAAATTATAAAATTTGTATTGAAATGCAAGCAGAGAACATGAGTAAATACCTGGAAGAATCGGTTGTGAATTCCGCCAGCTGGATCTCCTGGAATTCGCAGTTGAATATCAGAGCTCAAATGGGTAAAAGTTTCAAATGATTTATATTTTTTACTATTTATAGAAAAATTTTCAAATATTTGAAAAATTTTACCCCCTTTCCTATAGTTTTGACCATTTCTAACCTTTTTGGACCATTTCTGACCTAATCTGTGATGTAGAAGACCGTTTTCAGTGATGTTTCAGCCTTTGGATTGACCCATTCGTACTGATCTCAGGTATAACATCTATACTGGCATATAGGTTAGGTTCACCACCATTTGCATTTTGCATGACCTTATGACCATGTCACTATATCCTTAGGTACGAACCCACTCTATTATGTCATGAAACCTTCTTGCTGCTATAGAAGTGGCATGATATGAGTAGTAGAGACTCACCTTACATGGGTACCCTAGTTAGCGCCTTATTTGCATTTGGTGCCCATGCCGATGTTTCCCCCTTTAGGGTGTGGGAGTCCATTGTATAGTATTTCCATGACATTTAGCAAGAGCCTCATACTCCTCTTGATCTTATGCTGGCCATGACCCCCCGAACTCCTTTGTATCAAGTTGTGAATACATTATCATGAGCTTTGCCTGTCTTATTGAGCTTTATGCCGGCTTCCCTGAAATTATGTTTCATCTATATAGCCCGAGCTTGTCTCATGTCTAGCCATGCAGAGCCTTTATTTATATCCTTCGCAGCTTGATTCCCTTTTTACCGGGAGGGGATTTTCCCCCGAGTGTCGATATCCTACACATGTATCCTTGCATTGAGCATAGGTATGTTCCACTGCTTGGAACTAGTTTGTTTGCCCTAAATGACACTCGTCTCCTCTTAGTTTGTAACTATAAAGATAGTTTATTCTTTTTTCAAGATTTTCAAATAACTGAAAAAGACCAAAAAAATCAAAAAACCAAAAAGCTGGACAAGGAAAGATATTATCTTTGGCAGCTGTCGAGTCGTGTCGCCTTCGAACAGAGCACTATATATCACATCCATTGGTTGGGTTATAGTTTGACTTAGGAGCTGTACTCGTTATCTGAGTTTTATCTCCATCGACTGGTCAAGCTTCCAGTCCCCATGGAGCCTCTATTGATGCCTCCTGCGTCATAGAGATGTCCCAGTTTGTATATCGAGTCTATGCTGCCTTCATTCAGTCACCATACGTCGTTATTCTCTTGTTCGAAGGAAGTTGAAACCTGAGTCAGCCATTCCTCCGTTATCTTGACTTTGCATGTCAGCCATTCCCGGTACAGTTACTGGTTCGTGCACCTTATTATTGAGTTCTTCCATATTATACAGCCTTGCTGAGTACCTCGTGTTGGATGGTGGGGGATTCCCTAATGCCCTCCTTCCAGCGGATTTCATCCCATCGACTTCAGATCATTTATTCTGGGATTGGAGTCTAGAGTCATTTTGAGTGCCTTGA
>LPNX011216413.1:50659-72470 GCA_001517045.1 Pseudotsuga menziesii
AATTGGTTTTTCTTGGGGTGTGGAGAAGAGAAGGAAGCAACTGAAGTCCAGGACACCGATCTCGAACCACCTGCAAGGACTGAAAAGGACATAAACTCAATAATGGATGAGGGATCATCTGATAATATGGACGAGGCGGGCATTCCCATGCTCGTATCAAGATACATAAAAATCACTTGTGAGGCCCAAAATGAAGGAACTGTAGTAAATAATCATTGTGCATATCATGAGGGTCCGGAAGGGACACAGATGTGGAACATACTGCTGAGCTGACCATGTCTGAACTGAAAAACTGATACACTGGAATGGCAGCAGTGCTACTGAATGTGGTTCTGAAGGAACTGATGCGCTGCTGGAGCAGAGTGACAAGGGTCACACTCGTAATGGTACACTGATCTGGAACTGAACTGGGTACTCAAAGAAGCATAGAACTGAATGGCTTCCGAATACAATCGCCAACGCAGCCCGGACATCCACGGGAACATATAGCTGGTCGTTCCAAAGTGACTCACCAATGTGCTAGAGTCGGGGGAAATCCAGGGTCTTCGACAAATAATGGAATGGATATTCATCCTACGCGATTCTCAACGATGCGATTAAGGTGCTAAAGTCGAGCATGTGAGAAACAACTATTCGGAGAGGCAATGATGATTCCTCCCAAAATGGTTCGTAGGCACTCACCACAGATGGTGATGGGTCCAAGGTGCAGGGGCCTCTAGGTCTATCCTTTGGAATAGAGGGGTTGTCGTCGACAAAGGGAGACCGGTAACTATCAAGGCAATGATGTTTCCTTGACAGGAGCGCGAGGTGAAAAACCGAACTGTGATAGTACTGATGGTAAGAGTGATAAACTGGTGGGACTAACTGGGAAAGTAGAGTGGGTGGACTCAAACTTCCTTTGTTCAGAGTATGATGGCGGGGATGATCGGGCAACACATGAAACTGATTGGTGGTAAAGGTATCATAGCTGTATGGGATCTGAGTTGGCTGAGGGAGACTCAAGCTGTGATGGTAGGATACTGCAGAATACTCTGAACAAAGGTGACCTTAGTGGTGGTGCTGCCGAGATGATCGATCATAGCGCCAAGGGGCGCGGGGGAACTTCTTCATGGGTTAGTGAACGAGGAGGAGTGTGGATATAAAATGGTACTTTCATGTGGATTTTACGAGCCCATGACAGTTCATGCTCGTGGTTGCTTTCAATTTTAAGGAGTCTGAAAGCAAATAAGAAGACTCTGAAGTAATTTGAATGGTACTGTCGTGTGGATTTTACGAGCCCAGGACAGTACATGATCGTGGTTGCTTTCAATTTTAAGGAGTCTGAAAGCAAATAAGAAGACTCTGAAGTAATGGAATGGTACTGTCGTGTGGATTTTACGAGCCCAGGACAGTACATGCTCGTGGTTGCTTTCGATTTTAAGGAGTCTGAAAGCAAATAAGAAGACTCTGAGTAAATGGAATGGTACTGTCGTGTGGATTTTACGAGCCCAGGACAGTACATGCTCGTGGTTGCTTTCGATTTTAAGGAGTCTGAAAGCAAATAAGAAGACTCTGAATAAAGGGCCAGGCAAGGAGGAAGTGTTCGATCAAGGAACATTTATGATGACCAGGACTGAGGGGGGGGGGGGAACACTGGTGGGCCTCCTTGCGGGGTGAATGAATGGTGGCAAAATAACAAAACATTTGCAGTATGACAGGAGTGGATGGCTCATGTAAAAGTGTGAAGTAATCTTGATAACGGCCTTTGGCGCGCAAATCGATGCGGCAAGTTGTAGGGACGCAATGTTGAAATTGTACCAAGTGAGAGCGAGAAATGATCTCAAGCATCATCACGAGCTTGGAAAAAATGAATCCGGCGATATCAACAGTGTGAAAAATGGAGAACGGTCGAAGTGGCGCGTAAACCGAGGCAACAAGGTGTCGGGGCACAATGTTGAAATTGTGCCAAGTGAGAGCGAGAAATGATCTCAAGCATCATCACGAGCGCGGAAAAATGAATCCGGCGATATAAAAAGTGTTAAAAACGGAGAGCGGCCGAAGTGGCGTGCAAACCGAGGCGACTATTGGTATCGACAAAATGGGCAAAAATGATGTAGAAAAAATAATGCTACGAGGTGACCATCGTGACGGTCTCGTCGTGCTGATTCCAAAACTGTAGCTAGAGATGAATGGGACGCTGTTTCTGACGAATGGGGGGTGCATCAGGCCATGTGTTAATGTGGTGCTCTTCAATGGCAGGGTCAAGACTGGGCATGTCATCCCAGGGATAATCCGAGGCAGTGAGAGCTTCGAGGATCTCCTTATCAGTACGGAAAGTTTGTGTCGTCAAATCGGTTGACGAGGGAGTAGGGGCGGAAGAAATCATATAAATGGTATTAATATCTTCAGAAGAGGAAGAGACCAGGGAGTGGATTTCCTCAATGGTGAGTGGTGCCATCTCAAGATCCAGATTGTTCATCTCAAAGAGAGCTGGTCTGTACTCGGGGAGATCGGGACAGTGAACGGTGTAATGCCCGTAAACACTGCATATGGCACAGGAGTGGTTAGTGCGCAGGGATTTGTCGCGAGGCTTAGGGGTTGAGTCTAGATGGAAAAACGGGATAGTGGGGTCATCGTCAAGCGTTTGCATGTACTCCTGTAATGCCGGTAACTGAGGACATAGGTGAGTCGCATGGCCCAACTCATCGCACAGCGCGCATTTGGGAGGAGCACAAAACACAGGGGGGTTTTTGACTGTCTTAGGAGGTGGGACAGCAGTGTAAGGTTGGGGGCCTCTGCCCCCAGTGGGTTTGGTAAGAGGAGGGGGGGGGTTCACGGAGGACGAAGGGGTAGCGACACCGAGAGGGGGTTGACTAGTAGTGACAATGGGTTGCACCGGTTGCAGGACGACATCCGGTGTCGGCGGGGGAACGGGAGGTGAAAGATACCAAACGGGTAATCCTAAGGTTAACCCAGGGAAGCTGAGGGTAGCCATGACCGGGGCGCTAACCACTCCCAAGGGAGGGAAGAGGAAAGGAATGGTATGGATGGGTGTAGCCCCAATGTGACTAGGTACCAAAGGGGGTTTAGGCAACAAGGGCGGTTGATTAGTAGGAGTTCGCGTATTATGGGAAAGGGTATATATGGCTTCAGAGGTGGAGCCATATTGGTTCCGTTGGGTCTGGAGGTTGGCCTCATAGGAGGACATCATCAGTAGATGGTGGGTACCTGAGTCAAATATGGGTTGATCAGGAGCCGCGTAAGTGATTTGTTGGATAGGCGCAGTAGCTTGAGGGGGAGCCAATGGTTCAGTGTTCACTAAGCCTTGGTTTGGTAAGGGGTTTTGTAGCACCAAAGGTGGCTGCTGAGGTTGTGGGGGATTGGGTGGTGCTTGAGGAGCCGCCTGTCCTGGGCGTAATCTATCAGCAGCCAAAAGTTGTTGAACTCGCTCCATAAGTGGACAAAAATGTGTGTAGTGGCCATAGACCCCGCAAACAGAACAAGGAAAGTTGGTTCGCAAATTAGGGTTTTTAGCCTGCTTGGGCGGGCGATTAGGGATTTGGTTGGGAGGGGCCGCGTTATGGTTAGCGGGGGGATTAGGGTGTTGACCAGCTTGCTCGGTCTGTTGGTTGTTCCCACGGTTGCGACCTCTGCCGCGGTTTTGTTGGCCCTGGTTACGTTGGTTATTCTGGTTTTGCGGTGGGTTTTCTTGGGCGTAAACCTGTCCTTGGGTAGTAGGTGGATTCTGAGTTTGCGCAGGTGCGGGAGCAGGCTGCGGTGGATAATATGGAGGTGGAGGCTGCAATGGCGCGGCTACTTGAGGGGGTTGTTGATAGTGCTGTGGAGCGGGTTGTGGGTTTGCCGCAGGGGCTAGCTGTGGTTGATAATAATGAGGTTGGGATTGTGGCGGCGCAAGAGCTGGTGCAGCCTGCTGGTGATAGTATGGCTGAGGTGCGACCGGGGAGGGGTAAGCGGAAGTCATATTTCCGAAACACTAAGGTGGACATGAGGGTCCATGGGTATGGTGTTGATGTGGCATTTGAGCATACGAGTTGGTTGCTCTGGACTGTGATGTAGCCCGCAAAGGTTCAGGGCCAGGGGGAGGACGGGCTATGGAAAATGGCTGAGGCTGCGAGGAGAGACGGCCAATGATGCCGTCGGCAGTGTGGGATGCCCCTGGCGCATCGTGCTGGGAGGGATCGCCGCGAGGGGCGTCTGGTATGATGGTATAAAGATAACCCGACTGGGCGTAAATGAGATCGAACTGCTGGGCTTTAAGGATAGCCTCTTCCTCCAACTAGGGTCTTTCGGCTGCCACATCCTTAGCAATGAGCGGAAGGAGGGACTTGAGGAACCAATCTAGGAAGATCCGGTCATCTAGCTTGATTTTGCATAGGCTACAGCGTCGTCGCCATTCATGGATGTGGTCTGTGATATGGGTGGCCATGTTCTGTCTGCATGATAGGAGGATCTCGACGCCTGTGTCATAGCGAACAGGTAACTGGAAGAACTGGAGGAAGGTCGAGGCCAGGGACATAAAGGTGGTGTGGGTTCCGTGGGGTTGCTCGATATACCATTTGGTAGCCGAGCCAGTGAAAGTGCGATGTAATAAACAGAGGCGAATGGAGTCGTCTACTATGGAATTGGAGGAACACCATAGATGGAAAGACATGATATGGTTCTGTGGGTCCTCACCTGCCTTACCCTCAAACTTAGGGATGTCAGAGGGGAGTTTGGTAGGCATGTGGGGCCACACAGGGTTGTGCCGGATGGGGTCGTTGGTTAACCTGGCTAGGTCAGGTAGGTTGAGGCTAGCCATGTATGGAAAACTGGATGAAGGGTGTGGCACGGTAGTGGGTTGGACCACGTTGGGGCCCATGCCCCCAGGTGGAGGGGTCATGTGAGGGAGGTTACCCCCAAGTGGGGGAACTACGGTGGTATGAGAAGGTCCTGCGCCACCAATGGCGGTAGGAGTTACTAATGGAGTGGGTATGGGTATTCCTGCCGTGGGAATAGGTACGGTGAGGGGAATGGTAGATGGGCCTCCCGTGGAGGGCATACCCATGATGGGTGTGGTAACTGGTATAGAGGCAGATGTACCGCCGATGGTTCCTATAATGAAGGGATTAGGATTCACACCAGCCATAGGGCTAGTGGGGCCAGTGTAAAGAGTGTTCTCGGAATCTGGTGACGGAGTCCTATGCTGCTGATGAGTGGAGTCGAGTGACAAGGCTCGAGATCTATGGTGATGGCGGGTGGTGTCAAGTGAACCGTGCTGTGGGGGCTCGCCTCTGAGGCGACGAGAATGTCTCGGAGAGTCAATGGTGACAAGTGGTGTCAAATATGTGGGTTGTGGTGTCGAAAAAACAACTCAAAAAACCTAATGCAACCGTGTGTGCAGAAGGAGAGCTCGAAAAATAAGGCACTCAGGCCAAAAAACAACTCAAAACACCTAGTGTAACTGCGTGCTACAATAGGCGGAGTGTCAACAAAGTGGTCAGAATACCAATAAGCAGTCGGTTTCCTAAAAAAGAAAAAATCGGTGGACTCACTAGACCCAGAGGAGGTAAGGGAGCATGCAAACACCTAACTAATAGTATTATGACTCAACTAAGTATATCCTCTGCAAGGTGATGAAATCCAAGTCAGACAATATAAATAGGAAAGTCAAATGGCTAAAGTATCCCCCTACCGGGAGGGACACCGGGTACGTAAACCTAGAAGTATGGCAACTAAGATACCTCGTTCATGACACATCCAGAAAGGTAAATCTGCCGCTTGGTCCTTTTACCGCAATAATCCCTATACAGGGGTATTCCGAGAACTGCGAAAGGTAGCCCTTCAGTTACTGAATGGATTTCGGTATTCCACTCAGACTTCCGGAACCAATCTCATGACTTCAACCCTCCTAAGGAAGAGGCCCTCTGATAAACTGGTTGTGACCGTGTCAAAAAATACTAAGGGATTTTGGTTCCCTAATGGACAACAACTATGTCTCACGTGTAAATAACCGAGGGGTGTTATTGGAAGCCTATCCCCCCAATCCTACCTAACTACAAAATTCTTTTGTGTTCCTCAAATGAGGTTATAGTGTTGGTTGAGTTAAGCATATTTTAGGTCTCACTTGAATTAGGGGACAGATTGTGTGCTTGTAAGGTTATGAATCCAAAATAGTTACTCAATAACAATAACAATGTATGAAAAACTTTAAAAAATTTTACCATGCGATTTTTTTCTGAAATAAATAATGCTAAAATTTTTTAAACAATTCTGTAAACAAGGGACAGAAATGGCTGTAGGGCTGCAAGTGGAACAGGTGGTTGTGCAAGTGCAGGAAAAATGGAGGCAAAGTGGCTGGGTTTCGGCGCGGAAACAAGGGCAAAAAACAGTTCGCGGACCGCGGGTATGGGGCGGACTCGCGCGGTGGGACCGCGGGTTTGAAGGCAACAGTCGCGCGCAGATTGCTGGTTTTTGTGCTACAGTGGCGGTCGGACCGCGGGTTTGGAGTGAACAGGCGCGGTCTAGGTCGCGGGTTTCTGGCTGACAGATGCGGTCGGAGCGCGGCTGTGGGCTGAAAAAAGCGCGGTTGGGGCGCAACTGGGAAAGTTCAAAGACGCGTCCAGGACGCAGGAAAATGGCCGACAGCAGCGGGCTGGTCGCAGTTTAGGGCCGGAAATGCACGGTCGGGACGCGACTGCGGAATAAAAAAGCGCGGTTTTTGGCAGCCGAAAACGACAGTTGAAAGTACAGTACGGAAAAATTAAATTAAAAAAGACAGCGGAGTCACCAAAACTGTTGCTAGGGTTTTAGCCCTAGCTTGTGCGAATGAGCACCTACTAAGGAATATGGATTCCTTAGTAGCAGTTCAATGATATATGAATTAAATAATGTTAAACGGAAATAAAAACTAATCTAGACATTCATGAAGCAAAAACAGTATAAAGTAAATAACATGAAGCAAAAACAGTAAATAATAAATAATGATCTTTATTGATGTTACCTCCGGTGTGGAGGTTGGTGAAGTCCGTTGCGCTGGTCCGATGTCGGTGGCTTCGAGCTCCAAGCTGCTTCTTCTCTTTCTCCGATGGTGGAAATGGGCCAAAAAGAGTTCTCAATGGTGAAAGTAGCTTAATGGTAAGCTAGGGTTTCAGGAACAATTTCGGCAGAGGCAGGGTACTTATGATTATGGATATGGAATAATGGGTCTCCATCACTTATTTATAAAACCATGTGGTTTAGGTCAGCCTTTTAGGGTTTTAGCTGTTTAGGGTTTTCCTCTTTTTCCTCATTATTTTACATTTTTTATTCCTTTTTGGATATTTTTGGAGGAAAAAAGGATTTTATAGCCTTTTGGAGGCATTTTAAGATTTTCGGTGACCTTTTAGATGTTTTTATGGGTTTTTGATGGAGATATGGTAGGAAAGTGGACAAATGAGCCATGTAATGGGGTAGATGAGGTAGTTAACCATTTTTGGGTGTTAACAGGATCCCAAACATATTGATGAGCGACCAGGGGAGTCACTTCGTCAATCGCATACTCAGGGCATTAATGGAGGAAATCTAGATACAGCACAAGAAGAGTACCCCGTACCATCCATAAGAAAATGGGATGGTGAAGGTGTTCAACAAAGTGTTGGAGCACGCACTTACAAAGGTATGTAATGAAAACACTGATGACTAGTATTTGAGGATTACAGTTGTCTTGTAGGCATATTGAACCACTTGCAAAAAATTAACAAGACAACCACCGTTCAAATTGGTGTATGGGAAAGAGGTAGTCATGCCTATGGAGTACATTGTTCCAATTTTGCGCATAGTGGAAGTGACAAGCATGGATGATGAAACAACATTAGAAGAATGACTAGCGCAGTTGGTGCAACTTGAAGAAGATCGATTGGTTGCAGGTGTCCACTAGCGCGTTCAGAAGGAAACCAAAAAAACATAGCACGATCGACATATTAAGAACAAATAGTTTTAGCAAGGAGGCCTAGTCTTGATGTATGACAGTATTTCACCAAACATCCATGTAAGTTATAGATGCATTGGCTAGGCCCATATCTCATCAATTCCATTACTTCAAGAGGTGCAGTACAGCAGTAGTAGTTAGATGGAGTGATGCTACCAAAGCTAGTGAATGGTAGTAGGATGAATCCCTATAAGAGGGTCCCAGAGCTACGTAATGCTTAAGGTACTGCAAAAAGAAAAAAAAATCTCTTTGTTTCTGCATAAGATTCTAGTTAGGGGGTTGGCACAGCAAGAGGAAGGGGATGTGAAAGTAGCAGAGGTAGTATCGCAATTAGGAAGTCACATTGTGATGACGACAGGGCCATGACATAGTCAAATCTGTAATAAATGAAGATAGTTAAAGTAGTTAACCAATGGTGTTTTTTCAAGTGACGTGTATTTATAGCGAATTTGACCGTTGGATTGATAGGATCACTGAAGGATTTTAGTCATTATTTCTTGATTTGTTCATGATGATTGGAATGTTTCAGTCATGATGGCCATGTAATCGATTCTACATTATAAAAGGAGGATAAACGTGGTCAAAAGTCACCATTGTGCAAAGTGTGAAGTGTTGATAGAGCTGCATAAAAGAGTTATGTTGAGTTGAGTTGTGATAATTGGGAGAGTTGTAGAGCACAGTGAGTAAGTTGAGTTAATGAGGAGTGTAAGGGTGAATTTCCCATTGAAAACTTGGGGCACTGGTGCAGCATGCTACATGAGAAAGTTACGGTTGATATTTCTAGCAAGAGGGATTCACCTGTCATTAGAGTCACCATTGAATAGGAGTTTGCAAGCATGCCAGTAAGATACTTATCAGTATCAAAGAATAAGAGATGAGCACACCTTCCCATTTGCCAGTACAGAAGAAGAGGTAGACTAGAATGTCTACGTAGGCATAAAAGGAGGCACCTACATAGATGAGTCAATCAAGCTTAGGGGCTATGGAATCATCATTCCGCATAGGGGTGTCTGCTATGGATATCCCTAGCTATGTGCCTCCCATGCGGCCTAATGCAAAGCCTAGGAAGATGACAAAGAACTAGAAATACCTAGTGAGGATGACAACGATTCCACATGGAATGGTATACTCCATGAATATCATGCCTAAACTGATGCAATTGAAGTGTGATGATCACAACATGCTCACATCAAATGAGATCACAAAAGGGTCCCTATGTACTAATGGAAGCGGTTGGAGGTGGCCCCATATTATGAATTTCATAGGATTGGGCACAAGGCTTGCATAAATATGGATTATTGGATCTTATCAACATACCACACTTTGGGAGTCTGAATGAAGAAAATGCATTCATGAAGCAGCTCTTGGTGTGCTTCCATGGTGGGATTTTGGGGCTAGACTGCCTAGTCGTAGACACTGTGGCAATGATTTTAGACATAAGAGGGTTTCCCATGGACGGGCCTGATCCTTCGTAGTATTTCAAGGTAAAATACAATGATAAGAGGTTGGGTGCAAGGTTGAACAAGAAATATGGCTTACAATGTGATGGACATGTGTAGCGTGTTGACAACATAAATGATCCGACTGTTTGTATAGGAGAATGAATTTTGGCTAGTAAGATAGTGTAGATGAACCGACCGAACCAGTGCAATTCGGGGGTTATTACATGTGCAGATAAGTGTACGCAAGGAGTACAAATGAATTGGTCTTTGCTTTTAATGAACCAGTTGACTAAGGATACATTGGCTATCCAAGTAGGGCAGTGGGCGTTCACATATATTTGGATGCTGATTTTAATTAGAGTCGTGGCTTGGATGGAGCCAAATTATTATCAAGGGATGGATGTGGATGAAACAAAAATTTGTAAGGGAGCACGGTAACAAAACCTTTGGTGGGTGAAGGAAGCTGATAGACTGACGGATTATGCTAGTCAGTTTTGGATCTATTGGGAAGTGCTGGAGGCTGCAACTATGAAAGTTCCACGACTTTCGAAGGAATTTGTGACAAAGTATCAATGGATTGATGGGTTTGTGATTGTCCCACCTGCAATTAATGTGCAGACATGATGTGACTGAGTGCAGCAGTGGTTAATGACACTATATAAGTTGTTTGTTGTGGAGCAGGATACAATTGTTGATGATTTTCCCACAGCCTGGAGAGAACTTGTTAGCTTAGATGAAGTGTCGACAAGTCCACCAGTGGATGCACCAGTTGATCCTGTACCTGATACTAACCAACAAAGAAACCATGATTCATATCAAGACTAGTCACAGACCCCCACTGAATCAGGAGAAGATTGGGTATTTGAAGATGGTATAGCTCAAAATGACACATCTCTGCCTGTGACCACTTTCCCATGATTTTGTCGCATGTCGACACTTCCATGATGACACTTCATGAAAGTCACTGAAAAAATACCTAACTTGGAGGAACCATATATTGAGTTTTGTAACTCCATTCGACATCATCTCTACACTATTGGAAATATATTTTAGCCTAGATAAAACTTTCCAAAATACACCAAAGTCTACAAATGCCCAGAAATACCCTTAAAATGAGATCTTTTGATGCATACACAATTTTCCTTAAGGAAACCTGCATATGTATGCGACTTGCTATATATAATACTCATGTACTCCTTAAATACTCTACTTTTGGCATTGCAACCCACGTATACCTACTTCATACATGACTAATGTCTCCGCAACCCACATATTGCTCCTAAAAATGTTAAAAAAATATGTTTTTTTGAAATTTGGGTAGTTTGGTTAGTTATGCAACTAACTTCTTCAATTGTAACTACTTTGCTTTCGACCCTATCTCTTCAGAAGCATATACATAGAGGTAGGGAGCTCCATGAGAGGGTACTTGAATCTTTGCATTGTTATGCTGGAGGATTTGGAGCTCTCTTTGCCCACACCTTTTCCCTAGAAGCATTCTCCTTGTGTTGTAGATCTTGGAGGTTGAGTTCCTTGGAGAAGAGAAGCAACAGAACTAGATCAAGGTTTCGTGAGGTGCCAAACTTGAAGAGAAGGCATATTTGTACTTCATTTCATGATTAATAAAGATGTGATGTCCTTCTTCTTCCCAAATTATTGTTTAATATGTGATTGAATATTTGTTTATGATCATATGATGATGTTAGTCAGATCACTAGTTCATGTTTATTTGATTATCATTGTTTTATATGTGGTCATATTGGTTTGAGGAAGGTATAATTCATTTTGCAGGTCTCTTGGAGCAAGAGGAGCAAGAAGAGGATTGAAGGGCTACTTGGATCAACCTTCATTTGGCTAAGGTATGAACCATTATAATATCTGATCTTGCTTGTATTTACTTGCAGAACCATTTGCATCCACCTTTCAAACCCAGTATGTTGATGGCCTCTTAAACCCTAGCCATAGGAAAATTTCATTTACAACAGAAGAGTCAAGAACAAAGAAGTGATAGGATCAGGGTGAGACCAATAGTGCAACCCCAATAGTTGAGACGCAGTTGAACCGTCTCATTGCGACCATCATGTATGCAATGGATAGAGAAGCCGAGGAGATAAATAAACAAGAAATAGATGGATTCAATGAGGTAAGAACTCGAATTGATTTTTTAGTTGATGCATTTTTAAATAAGGCACCGAAGGCTCCAACTATCTAGAACCTTGGCTCGATCAACACAAGGACACGGATTCAGAAGGTGTGAATTCTGTTGTGTGCGATCGAGACCAACAATGAGGATCTCAGTCCCTCCCTGCAGCAGTTACAAGATTTTTCCATAGACATCAATGTGTTTTCCACACAAACGTTGGTGCATATGAAGATGGTCTACAATCATGATTTGGTAGATAGAGAAAAAAGTATCAGAAATCAATTCTTGAGATCGCAGGATAAAGAGGAGAAAGAGTGGAAAGATATTGAAGCATTGAAGAAGAAACAAGAGCGACTGATTTTGGAGAATGCTAAGGCAATAGAGAAGTTGGAAAAGGAGTAGGATCAACTTGTGGTTGAGAAAGTGCATCTCTGTGACATTAGAGCATGATTGGAAGAAGTAGTTTCAGATGCATGTCAGCATGTATTCGAGAGAACATTGGAGCTGGATGTAGTGGCGAAAGAAGCGTGAGTTGGGGCTATCATTGCACCGTTGCAGCGTGACAATGTAGACTTGTAGGAACTATTACATCTAGGCACACTGCCAGAACAATAGTAGAAAGGAAAAGCACCATGGAGGATTTGGTGACACATCTAGAGGAGATGGACCAAGAGGTGAAGAAAGTAATTGAGGTAACTACATAATTTTGGGGCATTGTAGCCCAGGACGAGCAATTGGAGCAACTGACCACGCAGTTGCAGGAGGCCAAGGGGTAGCTGGAAACATTAAAGACATCACTTAGATCACTTCACCCAATTTTTTTGTTGGCACTTAGGGCAGACCCAGGTTCTTATACTATTATTTTAACCAACAAAAAGACCCACAGTGTTGGCCCTTTTGGCAACAACCTGCGAATAGGTTGCAGTCTCACCCGAAATAGCTATGGGGTGCCGTAGAATCAGGTTTTTGTAGGAAAAAGAGGGATATTACTATACCTTTATCCTTAAAAAATATTAATCATACAAAACAGAGCTTCGACAGTCACTTAATTAGCTTTGCAGTTTAGATAAACAGACAGTTACTTGCTTAACCCTTAACTGGGAATTCACAGCGAAGTTAATACTTAACAATATATCTTACTTAAAATTCACCTACTTATCAAATGCATAAAAACAAAACAAGAACACAACAAACAAGAACCACCACAACACAAGATATACATGGTTCACCCCCAGTGTAGGGGCTATGTCCACAGAACTATGTTTTATTCAACTCTTTACAAAACAACAGTTCTGATCTGTGCACTCAGCTGCATATCTTTGCACATTCAACTGTAGATCTTCTCAATAATCCCAAAACTGCACACTTAGCTGCAGAACCTTTCTCAGATTTGCACACTCAGCTACAGATCCTTTCTTACAAAACCCTTTGCGCACTCAGCTACAGAGGTTGTCCATGTACACAGCTGGGACTTAACTTTAAACCCAAAAATAGGCCTTGTCTTCTTCGCATCAAATTATCATCATACCAGAACCTTCTAAAAAGCTCTTTTCTCCTTTACATAAGTGCCTATTTATACAAGTGCGCTATTACAATATCATGTGTTTAAACCATGGGCTTAAAAACCATGATTTTAAACCATGGTTTAATTACAAAAAGAGGGGTTTCAACCCAACCCCGACACCCCTAAGACTATTTTGAATCGCAACTCTGCTTACAAGCTTCACACCAAAACCGCAGAGTTACCAAAATTAAGGACCTTCAAGGTCCGTGCCCCAACAGGCCCCTAAGACTCTCCAGTGTCCCGTCTTGGGGCACTCTACTGCTTTTTTGGTTGGAGAATCTTGTTGGCGAAGATAGTGAACTGCTTGTTGAGGCTGTGCATGATATCTTCGGCTGCTTGCTCCTTCTCCATGATGTCTTGCAATGTTGTTGACGATGCTTCGCTAACCTTTTCCTGTGCAAATGCATCATACTCCTTCAAAACTTTGAGCTGGTTGTCCGCAGCAGTGCTCAAATCCAATGCCTCATTAATGAGAGGCTACACAAAGTTCACCAACAGTGCTTCTTTCCTTCTATAAGACTCAATTTCTTGTTGGAGCTCATTGCTCTGCTTCACCTTAAGCATCTTCTGCATGGGAGGCAATGTCTTGATTTTCGCTTTAACCGCATCTAGCTCTGTCTGTCGCTGCTTGATAGTTTCTTCCAGCTTTTCTACTTCTAGGTGGTCCTGCAAGTTCACCCAGGCCTCGATGCTTTCATCTAGAAGCTTTGATGCACTGCTCACAAGATCTGAGATTTTTGTAGCTGAGGCCTGAATATCCCTGCGACGCTGTTCCCTGAACTTTGGTGGACTCTTAGGAATAATGCGAAGTTGAAGCTCCGCAATCTGAGCCTCATGCTCTACTTTCATCTTCTCTATCAAGATTTGAGACTGTTGTGCATATTATTTTATCTTGGCGAGCTTCTGCTCTGGTTCTTCTTCGGCCAACATGTCAAAGTCGGGGAGACTTCGACATGCCTCATCAAATTCTCACACCAGTGCAGCCTGCTTGCTTTCTACTTCCATCTTCTTCTGTTCAGCTTCTTCCAACTGCGCTGCAAGTCTCTCACTCTACTTCATGGAATTTTCCAACTGCCTATGTGAGTAGCTGTCACACTCTCGGATCTCGTTCATAATTGCCAATTGACACAGATGTAGTTTCGGTATAGACAACTTGGCGTAGTCTATCTCAACAGTCATACTCATCTACGATCGAGAGGATGCGTTAGTTATTATGAGGGCCGCACTTGGGACCTATCCTCTATTGTTTCTGGCTGGCCATTGCTGAGTATCTGGCTGCGCGCTTGCTGGGGCACTGCTTGCTGCAGCGCCAGTTGCTGATCTTTCTGCTAACGCCTTAAATTCTATAATTCGTTGTGCTACGACCGAGAGTGCATCAAGGTGCGTAGCTGCAAACTCTGACCATTTGCTGCTTAAGAATTCTGTAGACTTGGTTAGAGCCTGATCAAGCTCTTCAATCGTCACAGTGGGCTCTTCAACAATATTCTTTCCCTTTGACGCCTTAGATTTCTTTCTCGACGAAGGCTTCGTCACTTCCTCTGCTTCGAGAGACTTGCGCTTATCTAGGCGATTAGGGTCTGAAATGGTTTTGACTGATTCTTCTTCTTCTTCATCAGCTCCATCATCTCCACCTTGGTCATCTCCTCTCTACTTCGAATAATCTTGTTCGTCGCTTTCTTCCAGTGGGTCATTCTGCGGTGCCTGACTAGGAGCTGCGCCCACATCTGTTACTGGGGGAACTGGTATGCTCGACCTTGGTCCTGCGTACTTCATCCATTCAGCCGACCACTGCTTAACTACTGCGAGGATGTATTCCTTGTTCACCACGTATGGAAACTTTGACCATTTATGCTTGTTATCTGCGCAGGCCTGGATGAAGACATGATGCATGTCAGCCCTGAAATTGGCCACTTCCGGATACTGAGAAAATAGCTCATTACTGAGCCACGGTGTCTTCAAGATCTCATATGAAATACTCATCGAATAAAAGACGAACAGGTAGTTCATCATCTTCTATAAGGATTTATCCTGCGACACCCCTAGAGATGCATACCTTGCTGCACCAGGCATCTCCGGAGGCACATCAACAAATTGTGCCTCGGTAGGCTCTCTCCATCCTGCCAGTGCAGTAAGCACTAACAACCATGAGTAATGAAATGATATACCTTTCTCCTACACATCGCAGACATCTTTGAGGAACTCCTTGGCAATGTACTCTGCCCATTTGTAACTGTAGCCTTCGGCACAGTTCGTAGCAATACTGACAATGGGGGAAGGTACTTCATTTGGTCTGCATTTCTGCTTTACTTTGCATGCTAGGAGCTCTACGGTGAAGCAAATGTTCTGGTTCCAGATTGTCTAGGTTTGATACCCTTGCTTTCCTTTCGTCAGTCTGAAGCGGTCCTTCATGTGCTGCGCCAGCTTCGTGTCTTTGTGCTTTCCAACGAACTCAATTCTAGGATCAGGCCCTTCCTTTGGCAAGACTGTAATCTTATGGATTAGTTCTCCATCAATAGGAATTATCTAGATTCCTATCCATAGGTTCCCATCATGTACCAACACCAATAGCTGCTTGACCACTATGGTAACCGGCGTGCTGCGACCGAAGTGGGGAATATTCAGCATCATCAACAAGCCAGCTTTCTCCAAGACAGCGGCCCACTATTTTACTTCCAGTAGCATTGTGCTGGTCTCCGGATAATGGACAGAGTGCAAGTATTTCCCTGGTGCGAACTGCGAAAACTTCCCACGATCATTTGTATCGTGGTCTACGTACTTCAGCCGGTCTATTTTTCTTGTCATTGTTCCAACTAGCTGCACACCCTGTGGCAGCGAAGGGGTGCTAAACTCCAAGGTGGCTAAACTCCTAGTCGCACAGGCAGAAGATATGGTGGACGCTGTGGTGCAACGTTCTCATCCTCACCAAGGTCTTCGAATTCTCCAGGAGGATTCATCACGGGATCCTCTGGTGTCTTTCCTGATGGCTAGTTCCTTTCTTCGTTCCTCTTAAAATGAACTTTTTCCCTAAACTTCTTCCTTTTTGATCGTGTCTGCATTGGTTGACTCGGTGCTATGGGAGTCTCTTCGTGAGGTGCAGATGTAGGTGGATTTCTCATAAGGTTCTATAGACCCCTCTCTCTGAATTCGCTCAACAATTCCTGGACTTCACGATTAGCTAACAAGGACTCAACTGTAAAACTAAAGAAAATGCGTAAAGCGAACTTCACAAGCCTGGGTGTCTTCTTATAGAATTCAACAACCAAATATGCCATAACTATGCATTGAAGACACCAAATCTGACAGAGCAGCTGTAGATCTTGTCCAAATGGCACTAGATTCCTTAAAATCTCATCATTACAGGAAGTTAATGCCGTTAACATACCGGCACCGCCAAATATCATTTTTTCCAACGGTCGTATTTTAAGCTTCGACGCACCTTTCTTATTCGGCGCGACCACTAACTTCAGCTTTGCCACAATAAGGACCTTCGACGCAGTACATACCTTCGACACATCCTGACACCACGTCAGAATTTCTTCGATAGCCTCAATGATTCCTACAGTGAGCATTTTATCTAACTCCATCCTAACTTTTTATTTATACTTAGGATTTAGACTATAAGGGTGCTACTTCATAGGCTTCACATCATCTTTCAAAGGGATTTTTATCACTCCTATATCACCAAGGATACCTTTCATTTCTGAGAACTTCGTTCAAAATAAGTCTTGATACTCATGGAGAAGTTCAGTCACTTTGCTTACCATTTATTCATCCCAATAATCTCCAATGGTAGCATACTTAGGCATTTCTTCTGATCCAATGTTTACTTTCCTTGTTTTCAAGGGCTGAGTTACTTCAGGTGCTTCGACTGCTGGTCCATGTACTTCGCAGTGTCCTTCTGACTCAAGAATATTAATGTTGTGTGGGTTGTCATCTTCATCAATGGTGAGGTTATAACATTCTACTGCATTAGCTTCTTGTTCCTTCCAATCAAGTTGGTGCTCAGCTATTTCTTTATCATCAAACACCTTAGTATGGATCAACCTAATAGATGCATCCAAAACAGGGCAATCCTCATTAATAGAAAATGTAAGCACAAAAATATCAACAAGGTTATCCCAACTTACAGTACCATGGTGAAGCTCAACCTCCACATACCAATTCTTTGCTACAGGTTCCAGAGTGTGTACAAACCTATGTACCCATTCTTCACAAGGTACATGCTTCCATGCTTCATAACACTGCTCCAAATGTTCCCGAGGGCTAGTCTTACAATTAAATCTGCTTCGTACCTCCTAAGGTCGATCCATGAATCTCAGGAGAAGAATATTTTGACAAGCTCTCCAACTATGAATACACTTTTTATGACCATTCCATCATCTGGCAGCTGTGGCTCTAAATGATGAATCTAGAGTCTCCATTTTCTGTGAATCTGGTACTTGCTCTGAGAATTGTACAATAAAATCTTCTGGCTCTGTCAAGCCATCAAAAGTAGGGAAGATCTTTGTCTGTGAGCCAACCCATCTGATAGACTTGGTAATTCTTGCACATCGGTGTCCATGTAACTCATAAAGTCTATTCTGCCAATTCTCTAGGCCTTTTTCTGAATCAGTCATGTAAGAACTGTCACACTACCAATCCATTATACCTTCAGTAGTAGGGTTAACATAATCTTCTTCTTTAGCTATGATGTTGTAAATATGATCTAAAACATACTGATCTTCATCTCTGACTGGCTCTGTATACCTTTGTCCTTGAGAAGGGTCCAACGACACTATGACTCTCAAGCCTTTTCCTTCAAAAGTCATTTGTCTATTCTTAAGGTTGATTACTGCATCATTTTCTATTTCCCATTCAATTCCTAGTAATGCTGGATAGGGGTTGCTATCATCAATTATTTCAATGACTTCAAAATATGCTAAGGTACTGACTCCATCAATGTCCACTGGTACACTAGGGAATCTTCCCAAGGGCACAATCTTCTGTTGATTAGCTAATCTCAGCTATATAGGGGACCATTCAAGCGTAGTCCTTCCCATTTGTTCCCATGTCTACCTAGTTATGAAATTCACTTCTGATCCTAGGTCTAAAATAATATCAGTCATGTCATAATCTCCTATCTGAGCATGCAATCTCATTTCTCTTCCAGTCCTTCTAACTCTATTAACATTTTTTTCTCTATCATAGCTTCGCTGAGGTTTGCAAGACGCAATAAATTTATGTAACTCATTCAAAGCATTCTGATTTCTTAATAACTTCATACAACTCTGTAAAAATGATGTTAGTGTACTTACTTGAGTTGGTGAAGCTTCTTGAGACTGTAACTGCTGTTGACATTGTTGCGTAGTTGCTATTGATGTTCTTGAATACGCAAATTCTTTTTTGGCTTCCATAAATGTTCCTTTTTCTCTTCCAACATCGAAGACGGGAATTTTTCCTGGGGTCTTGTGGACCCAAGCCTCATCAGGTTGTTTCTCCTTATTTTTCACTTGCGTCGTAGCTCCACTCCTTGTAACAACATTAACGGCTGGGACAGGTCTTTTCTCTACAGTAATCATATAAACATTCTGAGTAGGAGCACCATTTCTTTCTTGTATCTTGGCTATCAACTGTGGACATTGCTCAATCACATGATCGACTACTCTGCAATATCGACATGTCGTAGTTGGGTTCTGATAGTCTCTAGATACATGTCCTGCCTGATTGCAGTTATAGCAAATAACATGGCCTCGACCTCTTCCAGGCATACCACCATGACCTCGACCTCTGAAATTACCTCGACCTGATGTGTTACCACGGTAACCATATCCATCATTGCCTTATGCATCGGGTTGTACCCTATAAGCATCATAGGTTCGCTCTCTCATGAGATCAAAGATGCGACATTCGTCTTCATTGTGTCCAACTGACTTACAGAACTTGCAGTAGGGATTCTTAGGAACTTGAACATATCTCTGTAGCAGGTAGAAATCTTCAGGTCGATGCTGACCAGTTGTTCTACAGATCTCACAATATAGGACAGTAGGGTTAAACGGGTTTGGTGCACTAGTATTCAGATAATTTATTATTGCAAGGCACTGTTCTTTGTCCTGACCTTCTGCCTTACATCATGTGCACCAAACCTCTTCATGAGTAGCTTTCCCTTTCTTCATGTCACGAAGCTCCAAAGCCATTTCTGCTAACTGTGCTTGTATTTGGGCTATTCTCGAGTTATCTCCGACAGGAGCTGTTTCGAGCTTCATAGCAATTTCCAACGCCTCTTGCTGATCAGCAACATTTTGTTGCATGAGTGGAGTCCTGTGTTAGAATAATCAAACCCATAGTATTACCCACTTAGACATTAATTCATTTATTTTTGTCTTATTTGCCTAGTCCACGAGTCCCACCATGTGCAAGTTGATAATTGCCTATCCATAGAGGTCAAAATTGCCATATTTGACTCATGTAGCACTTGGGAAATCCTTAGGAATCAAATATGCTTTATTCCTGGCCTCCTAGGCGCCCTTCTGCTTTTTCTGCTTTATTGCCTGCTTTTTCAGTGTTTTAAGGCACATAAGAAAGCAAGACTAGGTGAGGTGAACTTGTTTTTTTCCCCTTTCATCCTCCACTCTTTCCTCCATGCAAAAGCATGTATGAGCTGCCATTTCATCACTCATTATCTTTCCCATGCGCCCTTGCCAATTCGTGGGCCTCATGACAGATTTGGGATCAGCTTTTTACACCTATGGGGGATTTGCCTATTTTGGGTAAGCCTGCTTTATGCTAGTTTTGGATGCCTCCTTATGCATTCAATATCTTGATATATTCTATATATTTAGCAACCTATGTTATTACAAGGTTGGCTATTGTACACTCAGTTAATATAATTTTGTGTTACAGCTCCATTTTCAGTCTCCATTGTTAGCAATTTTGCATGATCAATTGATAATTGTTGTGAATGAAATTAATCTACCGCTGGCCTAAATTTATACATGGTATCAAAGCCATTGTAGGTTGTTACTCTCCTTCAAAAATTTTTTTGCAGGTTCGACATCAAGACTGGGAGCCTTCTACTGACAGCTGGGACAGATTTTCTAAAGCTATGGATTCACAGAAAACTATCTTGACTCCCTTCAACTATTTTGAATGGAAAGCAGAGATAGAGATCTTGTTGAGAGTGAAATGCCTCTACAGGGTGACTATGGCTATAGAGGTAGATCCCAATGCTACTACAGAGAAGATCAAATGGCACAATCATAGAGATGAGTCCTATGGCCTCCTATGTCTCAGTATTTCCCGAGGCCTCCTTTTCCATCTCGATGGATTAACTTCACCGGATCAAGTATGGGAGAATATTTCTGATCTTTTTGGAAAGACAGATGAGATGAGGGGACATCAGATCGAAAATGAGCTGATTTCTCTAAGTCCCAGTAGCTTTGAATCCCTGCAGCTATATTTCTCCAAGTTCAAAGCACTAGTTTTGCAGCTGAAGCAGTGTGGTATCGAAAATAAAGATGATCAACTCGTATTGGACATCCTCTCAAAGCTAGGACCTAACTACTCAGTCTTTGTTTCGACCTTCTATGCCACAAAACTCACAGCTCGAACCTGGAAGATGCCTAGCCTTGCAGATTTCATGGAATCTCTCACACGATAATAGGACAAGCTGGTGATGATGGGCACCATCAAACCATCCAAAGATCAAGCTTTGATTGCTGGAGATTCGAGGGTGGATTCAAAAATAAAAAAGAAAGCTAAAAAGACACCTGAGCAAAGAAGAGACAAGAAGCAGTCTCCAGAGGATCAACAAGGTCCCAAGAAAAATACCCAGAAGAAGAAAAACAAAGGTGAAATGAACAAGTGCTCATACTGTTCGAAGGGCAATCACACTGAGAGCTCTTGTATGAAAAAGCAGATTGATATGCTGACCAATCTCCTGGAGAAGAATGGCATCTCCCTTCCAAAAATCTCAAAGAAGAGAGAAGAAGGATCAAGTTCCGATGACAGAGAGAGAGTTCATGCTCTAGTTGCTGGCACATCAAGCTCACTCAGTTTTATCATAGATTCTGGAGCTTCAAGACACATGGTTTCGACTAAGGAGGCCTTCTCCTCACTGGATATGTCGAAAGGACCATGTATTGTACTGGGAGATGACTCTCTCACTGAAAGTAAAGGCAAAGGAAGGATAGATCTTGATCATGGTAACTTCAACAATGTGCTGTATGTCACTGGTCTCACCTCCAACCTTTTGTCAGTGTACCAGATGACCCACATTGGGTCTCCTAAGAAATTCATATTCTCCCCTGATGAAGTTGAGATCACAGAAATCTCAAGTGGTAGAGTCATTGCAAAAGGAGTAGTGAATCATGCTCAAAAGGTATACATGTTTTCACACTTCCTACCTTACTCAAACCCCTCTGCTCTTCTCATTCATGCTAATGAAGCCAGCAAGCTGTGGCATGAAATATTTGGCCATCTAAATTACAAGTATCTATCTGATCTTAGTGAGAAAGAAATGGTCATAGAGATGCCCAAGATAAAAATTTCCAAAGGAGTCTGCCAAGGCTGTATCCTAGGAAAAAACCCAGAGCATAAGTTTGAGAAAGCTAGTCATGAGAGAACCTATGCACCCCTCGAGCTCATTCACAGTGATGTTGCTGGCCCATTCCCTCATATGTCCATGAGTCAGGACAAATATGCATTGACCTTTATTGATGATTTTTCCAGGTATTGTTGGGTTC